>JAVIWB010001735.1:0-248099 GCA_031893035.1 Dermolepida albohirtum
CGATTCATTCTGTGCGTCATTTCATCACTATGGGCAAGAGTTGCGTCTAGCACCACGATCCTCGATCAAAACAAGAGGCTAAAGAGTGGCGTGAACTCGGTACTTCGACTCCGAAGCGAGCTGGGTCCAGAAATCGGTGTTAGCACCGCTTTTTTTGGGATGCAAAAGGAATTTTGTTCGTGGACTACCTCCAAACTGGTAAAACAATAAACTCAGATTATTATAGTAATCTTTTGGACAAGATGGATGTAAAAATTCGTGAGAAAGACCTGATTTACAGAAGAAAAAAAATCATTTTTCAACAAGACAAGCACCCTCTCACGCAGCTCAAAAAAACCATTGCGCTGACGATGTCGAATGAAATATAGTTTGGAGAATAGATAGAAATCACAGGAGGGCAAAATGAATACGATGAATGGTTGATGGTTAAAATGTCATTCGTAGTTAGAAAATCAGTGATAAGCGTCGAGCGACGAGATAGTGCATTATCATGTAACAAACGCCAGCTACCATTTTCATGATATTGAGGGCGCGCACAGCGAATATACACCAAGATAATATACAGTACTGACTGTTTGACTAGTTGATACAAACTCTTTGTGCACTACATCTTTCGAATCATACAAACAAATCAACATTGGCTTCATTTTTGACTTCTCCAATCGGTTTTTTTCGGTCATTCTTGGCTTGGATGCGTTCATTCAGAGCTTTGATGCTTGGTCTCTGAATCATATTAAAAATACCACGTCTCATGGTCAGTTACAATAGAGTACCTGAAGTTTAAGTTTTCGTCCTTTTTTGAGTCTTTAGTCAAGTCTGTTCAATGTTGAATTCAGTTAGCTTGTGTGGTACAAACCTTGCACAAATCTTTCTCAGTCCCAAATGCTGTGTCAAAATGCGATGAGTTGAATCTTTGAAAATATTTAATTCCATTCCCACGTATCGCAATGAAAATTTCGGCTCGTTTCTGATAAATTCACACACAAGTTCGATGTTACTTTCCATAACCACAGACTTTTTTACACCAGAGTGTTCGTCGTTATTTATGTTCGTACGACCATCTTTAAATTGTTTATACCACTCATACACACTCGCACATGATAAACACACGTCACCATACACTTGTTTCATGAAATTAAACGGTTCAGCAAACGATTTACTGGGTTCAAAACATAATTTGATATTTGCTCTTTGTTCAAAATTCTTTTTTCGACCAATACCAAACACACACTGTTAGTTTTTGCGCAATTTCTCTGCTTCTAATGATGCAAATGTCATGATATTTTGTCATAACATTGGCGAGAGATCTACCTTACCGACGCATATTTTTTTAATAGATGGCCCCTCTAAGAATTACTATTTTAAAAAAGTTCGGTTTTCTCTACGACAGACTGTGTATTTACGTACTTGATGGTCTACGTCTCTTCATTGAGACAAGCAATTAAAGAATTTAACGCTAATCTGACCAAAGCTGTATATCTAAATTATGAAAATTGCGAAAATCCTCTTTGTACAAGAATTCCATCTGTTAGATATTTGTTTTATTCATTTCTTTCACAATACACACCACATTCACGAACGCGCGATAATGAATACAGTAATTGTCCGTTGCTTTAGTAAAAATTACTGTAATTATTTCCGCTGCCTTTCAAACGTTCGCCCATCCTGTTTGTATAAATGCATAAAGCCAAAGGCGAAAGCTAATGGCATTGTCACTGCTAGTTTGTGACTTTTTTAAAGCGGAAAAAGACTCCGTTCGCGTTTTCAAAGTTAATAATTATGTACATCCATACTTAGTCATTCCGTTACGTTATATTCCAATGACACATTTCATCTTTACTTATTTAAGAGACTCTAACATGCACGTTCATTTGATTTTAAAGAATATGTGTAGATATTAAGAACTGTTTCGCTTATGAAACGGTCCTCTTTATGTTGTTTTTACCGTTTTGTGCTTCGAAATGTATTCAGTCATATTTAAAATAAATGTAGAATAAATGGAAAATGCTAACCGCAACTTCTTTCTTCTATAAAAACTTTAATTATATGCTTATTTTCATTTTAAATTATACAATTGTTTGAGAGATTGAGTTATGCAAATATTAATTGATAAATTAAGTCGCATGTTATATAATACGATGTTATTGTAACTGAACGATGAACGCTATTGTGAACAGCATTGCTATTTAACATAGATATGAATGTAGGACAAACATTCAACATTAGATGCCTGATGATAGTTCTTCATTTTTTTGCATGTGTCTGTTAAAGTTGGCTCCACTCACTTAACTACGAGGGTAGTTTGACAAGTAGTGAGAATGGAAAGGAAAAACGAATTTTTTAAATACAAAATAATTTTTATTTTTCAATATATTCTCCTAAAAGGGCAATACATTTATTCCAACGCTGCTCCAATGCCTTTATGCCATCTCTAAAATGCGATTCCGGATGGCTTACAAGATACTCATTTACGAGCGTTGTCTTGGTGAAACAGAATCTGTTTCTGTTTCTGGCCGTTTAGCACGAATCTCAACATTTAATATTTGTAGAAATTCTGCATAATATTGTCCGTTTATTGTGGCACCTTTCTGAAGGCAATGAATGAGCAAAATGCCCTTTGAATCCCAAAAAATTGATGCCATCACCTTGTTTGCCGATAAAGTGGTTTTCGCTTTCTTTGGAGGTGCAGAACCGCGTTCTAACCATTGTTACGATTGTTGTTTAGTTTCGGGTGTACTGTAGTGTATCCAAGTTTCATCGCAAGTAACAAATGGCTTACAAAAATCAACCGGATTCCGCTTATAAAGGTCCAAACACTCATTGGAAATGCGCAAACGAGTCAACTTTTGATCAGTTGCAAGCAATCGCGGCACTCATCTTGCCGAAAGCTTGGAAAGGCCCAATTCTTTCGTTAAAATGTGGTGTACGCATTCTGTTGAAATGTTTACCATGTCTGCAATCTCTCACACTTTGAGTCGTCGATCTTGCGTAATAATATTATGGATTTTTATAATCATTTCCTTAGAAGTCACGATTTTGGGTGCTCCAGAGCGCGCTTCATCAACACAGCTTGTTCTATTACGTTTAAATTCATTTACCCATCTACTTATTGTGACGGATGATAGAGCAGATTCACCTAATGTTTCGCGTAACTCATCTTTTATTTCGGTAGCTTTCATACCCTTAATTATGAAGTATTTAATCACCGCACGGTACTCTGCTTTTTCCATTTTAACAAAACGACGTGTTGCTTCTTTTTCAATCAGCTGTCAAAAATAAACTAATCAACCGATTTATCTAAATATCGGCAAGTAAACATATAAATAGGCAACCTAAATTACAGTGCATTTGTTTTACCAATTAGAGCGCCACCTATGTGTCATTCTCACTACTTGTCAAACTATCCTCGTATACCCCAACTACGCGTTGTCATGAGCCGACCAAAATACGGGGGGACTTACAATGGGTGCTTTTTAAGAGCTTGAGAACTTTAAATGATAATACAAGACAGAAATATTGTTGAAATGAAATTTTTTTTATTATAATCTGGTAGATAATTTCATGGCATTTTTTTAAAATATGATTTCCGGCATATGTCCACCGCGGCTACGAGTTACATGGTCCATTCGATCAGTCCTTTTGACTACTTTTTCCAATAAATCTGGCCGTATGGCTTCAATAGTGGCTTTCAATGCTTCAAGAGTTGCTGGTTTGTCGGTATAAACCAATGATTTAACATAGCCCCATAAAAAGTAATTCAGAGGCGTTAAATTGCACGAACGAGGGGGCCAGTGAACAGGACCACTTCTGGAAATAAAGTTGTCGCAAAATTGATTTTGCAGTAAATAGATTGTTAAGCGCGCTGTATGGCAAGTTGTGCCGTCTTTTTGGAACCAAATATCGTCGATGTTTAATTGATTAATTTTTGGAAACAAAAATTCAGTCAGCATGGCTCGATAGCGCTCGCCGTTCACCGTAACGGCAGCTCCTTCCTCATTGCGAAAGAAATAAGAACCGATGATGCAGCCAGCGTGCCAACCGCACCAAACAGTCAATTTTAATGGATGTAATGGTGATTCGTTAACGGCTTGAGGATTGTCTTCGCCCCAAATATGGCAATTTTGCTTATTGACGTAGCCATTTAACCAGAAATGAGCACAATTCTTTGATAAAAATACTCATCTTCGGCCAGTTTCAAATGAGCCCAATCAGCAAAAATGCGACGCAAACGACGGTCGTCTGGCTTCAATTCTTGCACGAGCTGTATTTTATAGGCACGTAAGCTAAGATCCTTACATAAAATTTTCTACGTAGTCGAAGAACAAACGCCAACAAGTTGAGAACGACAACGAATCGACATTTCGGCGTCTTCTTCAATACTTCACGCTACAGCAGCAATATTGTCTTCGGTAGGGACATTTCTTTGTCTTGTTGATGGTTTTGAATCGAGAAGAGTAAAATTAGTGCGAAAACGATCAATTACTGCACGAATTGCTTGCTCACTCGGCCGATTATGTGATCGTAAAATGAACGAAGTGCTCTATGAACTTCGCAAAGAGATTTATTTTTTTCAAAGTAAATTTCCACAATTTGGAAGCGCTGCTCTGCCGTTAAGCGATTTATGATGACTTGCCAAACCTTACTGAACAGAAATGTCAACACAGTTTGACATTATCAGCTGTCAAACCATAGTTATCGATATCGATAGTTCTCATGCAGCTTAAAAACGCCCATTATAACCCAATATACCATAGAGCAAATATATTAAAAACCACTGTTGCACCTTTTCCAAAGCGAATCGTTGATATACACCATGTAATATGCTTATATCAGTGGATAAAGTAGAATCTTGAAAGTGCTACTTTGTCTAGGCAATAGCGCCAAATTCAAAGCGTATTGATATGATATATGATTGGTTTGGTAATTTTTGGATAAGTAACAACACATCTGTTAACACTGAACTTAATCTTTATTTTCCCGACACCAGTTGTTAAATGTATTCAATAGTCTGTAATTCAAGACAATTCGACACGTTAGTAATTCTTGAGAATATTTTCAGGTCGCTCGTATTTCCTTATTATTTGTTATTTTACATGTGAACGGTTTGTTTTGTATTTGGTTTAAACCCCAAATATTTATAAAATTCTTCCAGCTGCATATTTATGAGCTTCCTAATACCATTATATATAACTTTTTGCATTTAGTTATTCCAAATTCCATACCAATATCTTCAGTAAACTCGGCTATTTTTAAATATGTTCTTTTTTTGCCTGTAAATATATACTTAAGTTTTTAGTTTTCATTTATTATTACTATTTTATGTTTTAATTTTCATATATAGTTAAGCTAGTTTTATTTAATTCTTGTACACTGTACATAATGTTTGATTTGTCCTTTAAATGGCTTATCTGTTGGACAATAAAGATATTGTTATTATTATTATTAAAAGTACTTGCATTGGAGTTTAAATTGAAGCAAATCGTTTCTTATCGTCCATGTAGAGTAAGAGTAAATAGTTTAACATATGTAATGGGGTGTTTCGATGTTTAATTTTAAATCCGTATATTGTGTTTAACATATCTGACAGTGACTTATGCATAAACATAACTCGAGTTGGGATATTTTCACGCTGTTGTTGGATAGCGCAAAATGGATAAGACTGATAAAATGTCTGCATCATGACGTAAGTTTCCACTTTTATCTCGGAGAGTAACGTATGGCCTGCTGAAAAGATGTTAGAATAGATGTAACACATGCATAATTAAAATAATATTTAGAAATAGAAAACGGATCTATACATGCACCATCACAAATTTGTCTTAATCTGGCAAGATCGAATTTTTTGTTTATAACACTCTCAAACTTTTCTACAACACACACATTTTTTTATCTCACTTATCGTAAATTTGTTTTAAATCGGTTTCAATGGAAATACTTCCAAATCTTTTCTGGAGTTTCTTAATTGTTGCAGCTTTTTTAAGTTTGAATCGCATAACCACAGATTTTATTTGTTGGAAATTCTCGCAATAATAAAAAGCTACTTTCAACCATGTTCCACAACGTGTGAGAATTTGCTTTGGTAGCTCAGGAATATCTGTGGAATTCTCGAATTCTCTTTGGATAATATTCTAAAATACTTTGTGTTACAAGGTATAAAGCATGGACTTTACACGTCACGTGTAAAAATCCCTCACATTTGTCTCTAAGGGAACTGCTTACACTACACACTATCTGCTCCATCGCTCACAAATATCAGCAGTTAGTCATTTCAAAATTGAAATTTTTTTAATCTATCTAGCACTGCCTTCATAACTGTTTCTCCAATGCACTTTTCTGATCTTTGGACATAACCATAAGACACTAAGGGAACTTTCTGAAATATACCTCTGTTAATTTTGATTCCATCTATCATTATGTGCTTTTATTTTGTTGTTAGATAAATTGGGGTTCTCCAGGATTGTATGGCTGTGTATAAAAAAATGTCGTATACATATATGTGTCTATTTTATTTATTATTATTCTTATAGGTGATTCGATACCTTGCATATTTTTTAATTCAAAAATGTAATAAGCTAATGTAAAAACCCATAACAGTTGCGTACTGGTTTACATATCGAAAATTGTATGCCACACAATGTGTACGAAACGGGTTCAATTCCTAATACAGAGACCCCTCAGGTCATTATCACATTAAATAGTACCATTTCCTTGTCTGGGGTTGCCCTTTACGACACCCAATTGACCTGGTATCGGCTATGCGGATCGCTACAATTACTACTGGCACTGTCCCAAAATTGAAAATTGCATAAAGTTTTCCTTCTGACACGTATTCAAGACGCATTATGAAAATAGTCGAAAGGTGAACGGAATCAATAACAAGTCGGTTTTATTGTGCATAATGTTATCTTTTATTAGGTACCTCAATTTTCTTATTAAATTTTACAAGGAGTTTCTTTTAAAGTATTAGAAATATTTGCTGAGCTTTAAAAGTTAAATTTTGAAAGAAACCACTACAGAAAGTATATGTAAAATCAAATGAATTATCTTTACGATTAGTTGTTGTCGTTTTGTTCTTGATTTTTAGTGTATCGAATTATAAAGCAACGCCTTTAAATAACTAAAAACAAGGCGAAAAACGCCTTACCACACGAATGTCCGTATTCTGTATGAGTATTTTGACAACTAAGTTGTCATCGTCAGCAGATTATTAATCACAATGTCGCACCTGAAATCGCGGTAATGCTTGCACAAAATAATCACTCATACCGTCTAAAACAAAACACACATACATTGACGTTCACAAGAAATTGGTAAATCAATATTTTTTAGTGTCAAAAGCTAACACTTGTACTAATGTACGCTCACGCAATCACTTACGGACCATATTAACGGTCGTATCTTCCAGGAACTAATAGAGGCCATAATATGGCATTGAACCCATGTCCACATTGCCACATGGTTTTTATTTTTTACAATAAAGATGCTCTTGTAACTATCTAATTTACGATGATTATACTTTTGATCGAATATAGATAATTAACGGTTACACTATGATTATTTTCTAACACATGTTTCGTTAAACTGGATTTCTCAGGTCGATTAAATTTATTGCGCGAGATATATTCTTTATATGGGGTTCCTATTAACCGTTCAGTTCGACCAATACATTTTTCATCACAATACCGACTATTTATTTCATATATCAAGGATTTCTGATTCAACTTGATTTTATCTTTCGGAATTCCTTAAAGAGATTTTACAGTGTTTCTGGGCCGAAATGTAACTTGAAATTCACGTTCCTTAAAAACTTTCTCTAAACTTTTTGTAACCAACAGATCGTTTTTTTAAGTTAGCTTGTCTAATTAGTCTCATGATTATTTCCGCATCGAAACAATTGTATCGTGCCATGTTTTTAATAAAATTTAATTCTTTTTCGTATCTCACTTTTGTTAATGGGAAACTTGGCATACAATTAATGAGAGCGCTTAAAGAAACCATCGTTTGTTGTCTGCTATGGGTAGATAAGCTATGTATTTTCTTATGGAGCTTCGTTTTATATTTTTGACTCCGCGGAGATATGCAACCCTCAATACATGCATATGTTTTAGTAGACAGACTGATAGACAGGTAGATGGGCTGGTAGACAGACTGCCTGCCTATATACCAGTCTGTTTATCCGTCTGTCTACCTGTCTACAAGTCTGTTCACCTGTCTGTCAGTCTGTCTACTAAAACATATGTACGTATTGAGAGTTGCATATCTGCGACGGAGTCAAAAATTGCAAAATGAAGCTAGATAAGGAAATAATGGGCGTCCCAAAATTAACGCAAGATTTGCATGAAATAGAAAACACAGTTTTTAGTCTTTTGATTGTTATTTTTTTATTGAATCATAAAGTACATAGGATAGGGTTATTTATAGAATAACACATCGGGCAAATGGCCTCCACGGGTTTGCATGCACATACGCACTCGTTTGTCGAAATTTTCCATTACCATTATGCATAAATGTGGCTGAATTTCGTTGATGTATCGCTGAATCTCCTCCTTTAAAGCAAGGGTGGTTGTGGGCTTGTTGACATAGATCTGTGATTTCAAATAACCCCATGAAAGGAAATCTAATGGTGTTCAATCACACGATCTAGGGGGTCAATTCTGATCACCGAAACGAGAGAGTACATGACCTGGAAATGTCTCATGCAGTAATTGAATTGTTTCACGGGCTGTATGGCATGTGGCACCGTCTTGTTGAAACCACACATTGGCCACACCAATGTCATCCAATTTCGGCAGAAAGAACCGTTATCATGTCGCGATATCGAGCACCAGTAGCAGTCACTGCTTGGTGAGCCTCATTTTCAAAAAAGTATGGTCCAATTATGCCTCCAGCCTAAAATCCACACCAAACAGTGACACGTTGTGGATTCATTTGTTTTCTGACAATCACATGTGGTTTCTCAGAATACCAAAAGCGGCAATTTTAGCGATTAACAAAGCCATCAAGGTGAAAATGTGCTTCATCGCTTAGAATGATTTTGCTTGAAAACTCAGCATCCATTTGTTGATGTTCAATGATCCATTCAATGAACTCTCTTCGCTGTGCATGGTCATTAGGCTTCAGTTGTTGTGTTATTTGAATTTTATAGGCAAGGAGACATATATCTTTAGTGAGTATACGCTGTGGAGAGCTTCTTGAAATTTGCAATTCTACTCCACGACGCCGAATTGAGGTTCTTGGATTGTCACCGACACTCTCACGCACTGCTTCGACATTGACATTTGAACGGCTTGTTTTTGGATGACCAATGTGTTTGGCGTCTCCAACGGATCCAGTCTCCCTGAATTCTTCAATTAATCTCTTCACCGTTTACGAAGTTAAAACACTATTCCGACCATATTTTGTACGAAATTTTCGAACTGCGGCCTCCAAGCTTTCATTATTTTTGAAATATTGTTCAATAATGAAGACACGTTGTTCTATCGTGTAACGCTCCATTTTTACTAACCCTAAACTGTCAGCTGTCGAATTGTTTTTTTTTAGGGTTGCCAACACTTTACTGCACAAATGGCGACAAATTCAAATCTTGCGTTAATTTTGGGACACCCATTACATGGGATTTTGAGCTAGAACAGACATAATTTATCTAGTGCTATGATTTGAATGCGCCTTGATAAACATGGTAGCATTGGTTTCTTTTCGAAAAATGCCTATTTCTATTTAATTTATATTTCTAATTGCTTGGGTATCTAAAAAACAAAGGCGTCATTGTTTTCATTTTCTATCGATAATTTGATCACTAGGAATTTTGTATTCACTTGTTTAATGAAATACTCGAAGCTACACTTGTGTGTGTCGAAAGTTGCGAAAATATCATCTATGTACATACCTAATCCAAACTCTTGGAAAATATTTAGCGTTGCTTTTAATTCCTCTGTATAATGACTCATGAAAAGATAGGCAGTTACCCACTGCTATTCCAATTTTGTTTATAGAATTTATCATTGAATTTGAAACAATATTACATAGGATTGTTGACCACAAATATTCATTTACTTTTTCCCATTCAATGTTATTCTTACAAGGCAAATCTTTTTGGAACAAGCACCAAAGGAAACAATGACTTTACCTTGAATGATAATTTCCTCGTCTTCCAGTTTACAACCTTTAATTTTTTAAATATACATGTAAATAATTACGGGGAATTAGACAGTTATAAGAGTATTTTTAATGTGAAAAATAAAACCATGTGGTCAATACAGATCGGAGTCCGATACACTTTCTGGCCCCTATGAGTTCTTGGAAACCACGACCATCAAAAAAGTCCGTAAGTGATTGTGGTGTCGTTCGTTAGTACAAGCATCAGTTTTTAAAATTAAGAAATATTCACTTACAGTCTTGTGAGTGTCGGTGTGTTTTTGTTTTGGCGAGATGAGTGTACATAATTTTTCCTGTCTAAGCATTACTGTGAATCCAGGTGAGACACTGTGATTACTAATCTGCTGATGATGACAATGTACGAACATTTGTTCAATTGTCACTGAAAATTAAACGGCTATCCATAAAGTCTGTCCCAGATTTTCAGGAATACCATTTAGGCTTTTGCAAAAAGTAAAACAGGGTAATGCGAGCGATGTCATTAATTCAAAAATATTTAGCATCTTCATATTAAAGAAGTTTTTAATTTTGCGTATAGTTTTATTAATTTTCTTAGTGTTTCTTTTTCATAATTCTGAATGTTCCCGTTTTGTTATTATTTTTACACAATTCCTATTTTATTTCAAATATAACACGCGGAAACTTGGATATATACATATGTAGATGAAGCTAAACAAGCACTCCAACGTAATAGCAACTCTGTAGGGTAATTTCCCCAGATACCACCATAATATATATGTGTACCTACTTCAAGATTACATTCACAATGAAATAAAATGTATTCGTTTTAAAGAAACTAATATAAATGAAGTATAATAAAGTGCTCTCTTTAAAATGATCAAAATTTATTTTAAATATTATCGAAAATAGACAACGCATATACCTATTTTTTAATTAGAACTGAATAATCATGTCCGTCCAACAGGGGCGGACCATCGTGTACCGACAATCGATACGAGTAGATGCATGCTATTGAATCATAGGGATGACTGGGGCAGTACGAGCCTCTGGCGTATTATGGGTGGCCTGGTTCTGAAAGATCCAGTGGGAAACTTGATACAAAATTGCTAGTGCCATCTGTGTTACATTAAACACAATTTATACCGTATATTGCATATAGGTACTGTTAGCTTGAACACGGTTTAGAATGAAAAATTAGAGTAGTGACTGTTTGCTATAAGGATCTTAATAATTGAAAAAGATAAAATAATGTGTGTCCCAAAATTAACGTAAGATTTGAATTTGTCGCCAAAAATAATGAAAGCTTGGCGGCCGCAGTTCGAAAATTTCATACAAAATATGGTCGGAATAGTGTTTTAACTTCGTCAACTGTGAAGAGATTAATTGAAAAATTCAGGGAGACTGGATCCGTTGGAGTCGCCAAACACACTGGTGGTCCAAAAACAAGCCATTCAAATGTTAATATCGAAACAGTGCGTGAGAATGTCGGTGACAATTCAGAAACCTCAATTCGGCGTCGTGGACAAGAATTGCAAATTTCAAGAAGCTCTCTACAGTGTATACTCACAAAAGATCTGTGTCCCCATGCTAACAAAATTCAATTAACACAACAATTGAAGCCTAATGACCATGCACAGCAAAAAGAGTTCGTTGAATGGATTACTGAACATCAACAAATGACTGCTGATTTTTCGAGCAAAATCATCCTACGCGATGAAGCACATTTTCACCTTGATGGCTTTGTTAATTGCCAAAATTGCCGCTTTTGGGATTCTGAGAACCCACATGTGATTGTCGAAAAACAAATGAATCCACAACGTGTCACTGTTTGGTGTGGATTTTGGGCTGGAGGCATAATTGGACCATACATTTTTAAAAATGAGGCTGGTCAAGCAGTGGCTGTTACTGGTGCTCCATATCGCGACATGATAATACAATTCTTTCTGCCGAAATTGGATGATATTGATGTGGCCAATATGTGGTTTCAACAAGACGGTGCCACATGCCATACATTTACAGGTCGTGTACTCTCTCGTTTCGGTGATCAGAATTGGCCCCCTAGATCGTGTAATTTAACACCATTAAATTTCTGTTTATGGGGTTATTTGAAATCACAGGTCTATGTCAACAAGCCCACAACAACCTGTGCATTAAAGGAGGAAATTCAACGCTGCATCAACGAAATCCAACCACATTTATACATAATGGTCATGGAAAATTTCGACAAACGAGTGCGTATGTGCATGCAAAGCCGTGGAGGCCATTTGCCCGATGTATTATTCCATAAATAACCCTATCCTATGTACTTTACGATTCAATAAAAAAATAACGATGAAAAGACTAAAAACTGTGTTTTCTATTTAATTCAAATCTTGCGTTAATTTTGGGACACCTCTTAGATATTTCTTCGTATTATAATAGATTATATTTCATGCTACTGTTTAATTTAATTTCTCTACCATGTTTATTTATATAATAAATACTGAAGTAGCCTCAAATATTTTTACGAAATTGAGCATAATATTTTTGGGAAATCATAGCCGGGTATATGAGGTAGCAATGGCATGATTCGCGTTATCCTGTTTTATTTTTTTCAAAAGCCTAGAAAAAGACACAATTATTCCCGAAAATCTGAGACAGCCTTCTTGAACAATTGTTTAATTATCAACGACAATTGAACAAATAAGAGATGGTAAACCCATTAAAGACATCGCAAAAGCCTTTGAAATACCTCGAAGTACTATTCAACGAAGATTAAAATCCGACTATTTTTCATCTGTCTTCATGGGATGGAAACATTTATTCTTAGAAAAATAATTAGCCGCACATGTGACTAAATTATCGCAGTTCTTTTATGTCATAGGTCCGTAAGAAATAGAATAATGTGCATTTGAATATCCGAAAAGTCAAAACGTTAAACATCCATTTAAAGTAGACAACAGACGCAGGAGACAATGGACTAAATGGATTGTCGAAGTAGAATCCTTTAGTTGCCCTAAGAAACCCGAAAGTGGTATAAATTGAATCACATCCTTCAATTGCTTTTTGCCAATGACTTAAAAATTTCTAAATCTATTTAAATATATCGTTATGACCAGAGTTGCGGACCAGATTTTTGCTAAGTACGCAGCGACCCCACCAGTGAAATGTAATAAATATAGGATTTTAAGTAAATACCAAGCAGATCTTTATATAAGGCGAACATATAATTATTAAATATAACAGACTTATATAAAGATAAAACGTGACCATTGGTTGACGCAGTGCGAAAGTGTGTTGATGAATTTCACAGTTTATATCAGAATGGTCCTAAGATATACTGAAAGATTAGGATAAACTGTTGATGCGCTGAGACAAACGCGACTGTAAAAATTATGTAAAGTGTGTGCAACACCAAAATAAGAAAAATAACACCCCTAAAGACGCAATTTTTGTTTGATTTACTGTTCATGATAATCGCCTGTGGTTGGAGACTTCATCTACTTGATAAGCAATCGTTTCATGGCTTCTGGATTAAATACAGTCCCAGCTAGAAGCTACCATTCCAAAAAGCATCACAGAGCCATATAATAAAAAAAAACAAAAGATTGACTTGATTAACGATAATTTACGACGATGCATAAACGAATATTTAGTAACTGTGGTATTACTGAAGTATCAATTTGACAAATATATTATTTATTGTTCGCATTTACGGCTAACCATATCCTTCTTAAATAAATTAAATTAAATTATATAAATTTTTTGTGAAAAACAGAATTTCCTCATTCAATTTAAATAAAAGATAGAATTATTAGACGTCAATGAATTCAGAAAATAATTCTCAATAAATGTTTACAGAGTTCTGAAGACGTTCCATTAAAAAAAGGTAAAAATAGGTTGTAATGGAGTCTCTTGAAACACACCTGGATTTGTTGCTGTCCAATAACGTATATTTTGCTTATTGATAAAGCCAAAAATGAGCTTCATCGCTGAAGATGATTTTTCGATGAAATTCAGGATTTTTTCAAACTTTAGCAGAACCCAATCGGAGAAGTTTCTGCGCTTCAAATGATCAAGAGGCTTCAGTTCTTGAGTTAATTTGATCTTGTAAGGGTGTAAGTCATGAAAGATTCTTGTGCAAAGTTCGGCACAATGTGATTCGAGAGATTCAAAATTCCTGTGAACGGCGTGGAAGTGACTGATTTGACGCTATAGCACAGACTGTCTGGTGGGAAAATTATTACGATTAAAAATTGGAATGAGCGCTGTTAAAGTTGCGACCACCGACTCAGAAATGCGGTAGTATTTTTTAATAATTTCCAAGCGTTGGCCTGGCCGTTCGTGAACTTCGCCATGATAAAAATGTTAACCTTGACTGGCGTTTTGACGTTAACAGACCATGAAAAATGTTGAAGGGTGCGTTCGTATTAAAAGACCAACTTGTTATATCCCTATTAGAAAATCTGTTATAAGTGAACACGAAACGTAGGCTGGAGGACGCGATTCCAATCCGTAAACCAAGACAAAGTAGTTATACAAAAGGTACTAGGTATGTTTTGCAAAGTCGCAGGAGCAAGATCTGGACTGTAGAGAGGGTACTCGAGAAGTTTCAATCCTGTCGTGGTCAAATATTCGGTGCAGGCTTTCGCGCGGTGAGCTAGAGCATTATCATGATGGAGGAACCAGGTGTCCATTTTTGACTTTGGCCGCAGGTTCTTCATAGATCCAATGACTTCAGGCAGGCACTGTTCAGTATACCACTTAGCTGTAACTGTCTTTTGTGTGTCCAAAACGACGCGTTCCACAATTCCACTCGATTTGAAAAATACAACTATCACTTTCTTTTTTACAGATCCGGATTTTCTGGCAACTACGTCTCTGTCCTCATCATTAAAGACCCAAACTTTGTTTTGAGCTTCGGTCGGCACACCGTAATAGTACAGCCAAGTCTCGTCACCTGTCACGGTGTTATTCACATACTGAGATTGTCCCTTATTAAACTTTTTTTAGCACCAAGTCACACGTCGTGGCATCTGCTCTTCAGTCAGTCGATGCGGCACCCAGAGAGAACAAGTTTCTTCACGTGCAAATGATCAAGCAGAGTCGAACGAATTGCTCGCCTGTCCTCGCCAAGCAGTTTCTTCGCAGTAGTAACGTTTTCCTCCGTAACTGACGTTCGTGGCCTTCCCAGCCTCTCAGCATCCTCTACAGTTAAATTTCCCCTTTGGAATTCTCAATACCACCTGAATATCGTTGTGCGATGTGGACAAACATCACCTAGTGCAAGAGTCATTTCTTCGAAGCACTGGTCTATGTTTAAACCACGCACGAAATTATAACACAAAACTGCCCTTGTCTCATTTCGTGACCACGATGCCATCGCAAGCATTTTACACTCTCACTGCTAATGAATAACTGAGTCCATCAATACGGCGCGGCGGCTACTATGCATGTATGAACATATCTCAACATACAGCAACAAGCAGCTTCCTACGATTCACTGTTGCGTCATATTGCAAAAACTTTCATAGTACCCTTTGTAAAAAAATTAATTATTTCGTAATCATAGTAACGAAAATTTAAAAATGATACGTTAATAGATGTAAAATATAACGTAGATTAAAATTATATAAAAGTAATTAGGACATTCTATTTTCAAATTTTTAAATTGACGCAAAAAAATCACAGTGAGAAGTTCTGGTAGCTACAAAAAACACACAATCAACATGTTTACATTTAGTATTGTTATTACTCGTTTTCGATGGTTAATGGCCTTCTAAATTCAAACATAAAAATTGAATTTTTTCGTAGCAATAACAAGGACAATTGAAAAATAATTAGCTGTTAGGTAAAAAATTGTACCTAGATATAATCTAATTCTGATATGTACGAGGATAGTTTGACAAGTAGTGAGAATGACACATAAGTGTCGCTCTAATTGGTAAAACAAATGCACTGTAATTTAGGTTGCCTACTTATATGTGTACATTTCGATATTTAGATAAATCGGTTGATTAGTTTATTTTTGTCAGCTGATTGAAAAAGAAGCAATACGTCGTTTTGTTAAAATAGAAAAAGCAGAGTATCGTGCGGTGATTAAATACTTCGTAATTAGAGTATGAAAGCTACCGAAATAAAAGATGAGTTACGGGAAACATTAGGTGAATCTGCTCCATCATCCGCCACAATAAGTAGATGGGTAAATGAATTTAAACGTGGTAGAACAAGCTGTGTTGATGAAGCGCGCTCTGGAGCACCCAAAATCGTGACTTCTAAGGAAATGATTATAAAAATCCATAATATTATTACGCAAGATCGATGACTCAAAGTGAGAGAGATAGCAGACATGGTAAACATTTCAACAGAACGCGTACACCACATTTTAACGAAATAATTGGGCCTTTCCAAGCTTTCGGCAAGATGAGTGCCGCGATTGCTTACGACTGATCAAAAGTTGACACGTTTGTGCATTTCCAATGACTGTTTGAACCTTTATAAGCGGAATCCGGTTGATTTTTGTAGGCGATTTGTTACTTGCGATGAAACTTGGATACACTAGAGTACACCCGAAACTAAACCACAATCGAAACAATGGTTAGAACGTGGTTCGGCACCTCCAAAGAAAGCGAAAACTACTTTATCGGCCAACAAGGTGATGGCATCAATTTTTTGGGATTCAAAGGGCATTTTGCTCATTGATTACCTTCAGTAAGGTGCCACAATAAACGGACAATATTATGCAGAACTTCTATAAAAATTAAATGTTGAGATTCGTGCTAAACGGCCAGGAATGGCAAAGAAAATGATTCTGTTTCACCAAGAACGCTTCCTCGCATACCAGCACAATTGCAATGTCCAAAATCCACGAGTTGCATTTCCAATTAATACCGCATGCGCCTTATTCGCCGGATCTAGCCCCTTCCGACTTCCACCTTTTTCCAAAATTGAAAACGGCTCTAGGTGGAAAGAAATTTTCATCTGACGACGAGTTTATCATCTTCGTAAATGAGTATTTTATAAGCCTTCCGGAATCGCATTTTAGAGATAACATAAGGGCATTGGAGCACCGTTGAAATAAATGTATTGCTCTTTTAGGAGAATGTATTGAAAAATAAAAATTATTTTCTATTTAAAAAATTCGTTTTTCTTTTCCATTCTCACTACTTGTCAAATTACCCTCGTATTTGCGAAAATGGCAATTACTGAATTTGAAACCGTTCACAAGCAGAGAAATTATAGGACTATATCTATGGCGTGAATCACTGATATGTATTTATATACTTTTATAACATAAAAAGGAAACTAAATTATATATTATACAACATTAATCATATTCACACGTATCAAACAATAACTAATATAAAACACCTCGCCTGGCAATAGCATCGTAAATCAGATTTTGGATAACAGGGATTTTCACAAGTGAATTTCTCCGAAAAATTATTGATGGAAGTGGGGCAAGCGAGCTGTGTAGAAGATCTCGTACATCATAGAAACAACCTTATGAATAATGCAATATCGTTTCTTCCATTAACAAAGGAAAAACAAGGTCGATCTTTATTTCATAAACCTCGACTTCAATATGGAAAAATCTATAAAGCACATGTTGCTTATCGCATTTATGTGCAACATTTTCTAAATATTAACCACTCGACAATCATTAAACTAACAACTACTTTCGTCATTCTTATTACTAGTGTAATTTCAAAAATTCAGAGGTTTTCAAGCAGGTAAAGTACCAGAGAATCATGCCGCGTGTAACTATTAGAATGTACATATTTCCTCTTAACCTAAAAAGGTGAAAACTTATCGCTGTATTATCTACTTCCTATTGAGTAACGTGTATTAACATTCATATATTATGAATTTTTGTAGTAAAAATTGGTTTCTCAAGTTCAATTAATGAAGTGGAACTAGAGTTTTTTCCAATGTACAGGTATTTTAGATTTTTTCTAGGAAATGTATTTATGAGGACATTTTACACATTTACTTGTTCGATTCTGTGTTAAATTTAATTTCTTGACGCACTTAGATACTACTACAGTTGGCGGGGTAAATATTCATACTCTTCCAGAAGAAAAAAATCGTAAATTTTTCGTGACTAATTCGTTATAGTTTTTATCTTGCACATGTTTTAAAATGTCATTAATATAAATTTACTTCGTAGAAACGGCAATAATAAAAAACACAAAAGTATACTTATATTCACCACAAAAATATAAAATAATGTACATAAGTAAGTGACCATTAAATAAATGAAATTAAATTCTTTAACAATATCGTTTCTATATGTAAAATTATTCTACTTTTACTCTCATAATAACGTTGTAGATATTGAAAATGTATTTTTGAATGGGAAAGAAGCAGTTTCTGAGAAAATATTCATAGTTAATCTCAATTTTTCTTCGTTACCTTATGGACAGTTTGTACACAATGTGGGTTAGTACATCACTGGATTTCGAAGTGTTTGCTTGAATTATTGTTTTTTCGATCATAAAGGACTTGTTTACTTTATTACAAATGCATGTGAACATTTTTCTGATACGGTCAAGCGATATTGAAAGTAACAATTCATTGTATTCTATTATCCGTATTTTAACTAGGTTAATTTCTAAGAAGAATGAAAGTGAACAAGTGAAATGCATAGAATACCAGAGGAATATCGTCACCAAATGGTGATTTTTCATCAACATAGCTTAAGTCAGCGACAAGTCAAGCAACCGATTTAGTGGCTAAAAAAAGGATGGAAAAACCAAAGAAAATAAAAGAGGGTAATGAACAATATTTACGATTGACATCCTTGCGAAATAGGACGAAATCATTTAAAGATGTATAATATACTCAATGACATTAGAAGTGTTACACCTAGAAGGAATAGTTTCCTGGACGTGATTTTTTTGTAATGTGATAAGCTTAAGTCAAGAATGAAACGATCAGATTTCCAAGAAATTTTATTAACATTAATTTGAAAAAAAATCAATAATGTGTTTGGCGACCCCGTAGCTGTAGACACTCCTGTACACGTCTAGGCATCGACAAAATAAGATGGTCGATGTCTGCTTGTGGTACCTCGTTCCAAGCAACTTGAACTTGGTGGATTAACTGTGCCAGAGTTTGTGGAGGATGGTTCAAATTGGTCAGTCTTCTCCCCATTATGTCCCACACATGTTCGATGGGATTTAAATCCGGTGAACGGGGTGGCCACGGCAAAACATTAACGCCAGCTTCTCGTAGAAAGTCCATAGTACGACGAGCAATATGTGGACGCGCGTTGTCTTGCTGAAAAAGGACGTGTGGACGGCCATCTAGATAAGGCAATAAAGTGGTTTGTAGCACGTCATCAACATAACGCGCAGCTGTCATACTGCCCCGAATAAACAGAAGAGGTGATCGGCTTCCATATGCAATAGCCCCCCAAATCATTACTCCAGCAGTCCTGTGCACATGCCTCTCAACAGCAAATCCAATATCACGTCTCTGACGGCCATCATGCATGCCTAGGCAGAATCGCGATTCGTCGCTGAATACGACATTATGCCATTCTGCTTCCCAATGCTGCCGTTCTCTGCACCAGTCCAAACGTTGACGACGATGTTCTGCAGTCAAAGGAAGGACTAATCGTGGACGGTATGAAGCAAGTCCAAAAGCTCGAATGCGGCGATATAATGTTCGCATACTGACAATGCGACCTTCTACACCAAACCATTGGTCACAGAGTTGGCGCGTTATGTTGATGACGTCCTACAAACCACTTTATTGCCTTATCTAGATGGCCGTCCACACGTCCTTTTTCAGCAAGACAATGCGCGTCCACATATTGCTCGTCGTACTATGGACTTTCTACGAGAAGCTGGCGTTAATGTTTTGCCGTGGCCACCCCGTTCACCGGATTTAAATCCCATCGAACATGTGTGGGACATAATGGGGAGAAGACTGACCAATTTGAACCATCCTCCACAAACTCTGGCACAGTTAATCCACCAAGTTCAAGTTGCTTGGAACGAGGCGCCACAAGCAGACATCGACCATCTTATTTTGTCGATGCCTAGACGTGTACAGGAGTGTCTACAGCTACGGGGTCGCCAAACACATTATTGATTTTTTTTCAAATTAATGTTAATAAAATTTCTTGGAAATCTGATCGTTTCATTCTTGACTTAAGCTTATCACATTACCAAAAAATCACGTCCAGAAAACTATTCCTTCTAGGTGTAACACTTCTAATGTCATTGAGTATATTTGCTAAAGGTGGTCATACCAAATACACGTACTACTATTATTATTATCTTTATTATTATTCTTCAGTCATATACGATTATTTTTGTTGTATTAATAGTACTAAAAGAATTTACTATGTAAAAATATATTTCTTTTAGTTATTTTTTTGAAAATTAAGCAAAACGATAAATTTTCTATGACGGTGACTTATGCACACCACTATACAATTATTATCACAAAAACTTTTACGATTTAAGTCACAATTTTTTGTCTATATTTTTAGGTCGAGCCGTAACGATATCAAACTAGAAAGAGAACGTTTGTATATATCATAAGAAGAAAATGAGCAATGGTGTGCGTATGGTGTAATTCAAATAGCACACGAGTTTGTCTACATTTTCGACCAAATAACAAAAAGATTCAACACTACTCCGCTCTCTCTCTCTCTTGCCCAAAATTTGTGAGAAGTATACAGAGTTGTTCATTCTAGATTTAGAATTGGCAGTTTCGTTTTCTCCCACTTTTGTATTGCAAACAACTTCCCCTACTTTCTCGCGTGTTACGCGTGAGAATGTCTGAAATCAGTCTTCACCAGCGACATGATGTGTGTAGGTCGGGGCTGTAAATCATTATGCATTGACAATACGTACCTACATTTTTGAATTGTATAAATTATTTGATGCATTTTATTTGAATCTTTTAATAAAATGCAACATGGCTATTTTCTTGAAATGTTTTGCCGTTTGGCGTGAAACTAATAAAATATTCTTGAAATAAATGAAATAGAAAATTCTAAAAATTAAAAAGATTTTCAAACAATGAAAAAATTAAAAGAAACTTTTAAAAATCCTAGTGTAGAAGTGGCTCAAAAATACCACCATCTTGTGCCAGACAATACCCTAATCGATTATAAAACTCGAGTCTTACTCGAGCTAGCATATCAGGGGTTACACTCCGTAGGGCATCGACAAAAAACAAATCGCCCAACAATTTCTTGTGCGCTATGGCCACCATAGTACCATTTTATAATTTGTATTCGTTCTTCGTGTGTATAAGTTATTTTTAAAAGTAAAATAATAAATGCTTAGTACACCGCAACGGCTTTAACAAGAATGACTTATTTTGATTATCAGTAGGGGAGGTTTATCGTAGCAGCGCACGCACACACGAACTGTGGTGTGGTGAGAGATATTCTATCCTCCTTTCTCGCGCGCTTTAACCTAACTGCACTCTTTCCACTTGTGGACAGCGCATATCTAATTCTAGAATGAACAAGTCTGTATAGGAATTTTATGATATATCTGGAAAAAGCGATATAATATATATAACAATAATAAATAAATAATTATAACAATATGTAGTTGTATGTATGTTGTATGTATATATATATACACACGTCGAAATTAATATATGTATAATATAATGTATATGAATATTTGCCGTTGATAACTTTATGTACGAAGGACTGGATCCCTTTGTTCCACCCCTGACCCGCTTACAATAAGAAATTTGCAAATATCTTACTTTTATTTTTCTACATAATCTCCATTAAGGTTAAAACACTTTTCCCATCAGTGTTCTAGCATTTCTAATTGCTCATCCTCTGCAAACCGCTAATTTATCGCACATATCACATCATTATTTGATGGAAATCGTTTACCACGCAAGTATTCTTTAAGTTTTGGAAACAGTTAATCGTTGTGGGCCAAATCTGATGAATATGGCGGATGTTCAACTAATTCGAAACCTGCCTGAGCTGTTACAGCTGTGGTAATTGCGAACCTGTGACTGGGTGTGTTAGCCTGATGCAAAAGAACGCCTTTGCACAAGTTCCCCTGACGCTTTTCTTTTATAGCATCATGTAATTTAGGAATTAAGTTTGAATAGTAAGCAGCTGTAATTGCGCCCCTCTTCTACAGGAAATCTACTAAAATTACGCCTTCAACATACCAAAATATGGATAGCATGACCTTCCCTGAAGGTTGCATCTTAAATTTTCTCGGCGGTGGTGAATCGTGATGTGTTCACTCCTAACTCTGTATTTTGGTTGGTATCACAAATCTCGCAATAAAATTGTCTTTGTTGTGTCTATACATCTTTAAAAAACGACTGCAAATGTCTTTTAGAGTTTCCTTGTGTGCATCTGTTAATATTCGTGGTACCCATCTTGCAGACAATTTCTTCATGTTTAATTCAGCAGTATTTATATTATATACCACATGCTATCACACCAGTACCTTTAACTAATTGTCTAATAGTCACACGTTGACCTTGGAGTAAGTGATCATGGATCTTTTTAACATTTTCTTGGGTATTGACAGTTATGGGTGCTCCACCTGCATGTTCGTCTGGACATGACTGTCTATCACATTTAAACTCACGATACCACCTTTTAATTATGTCATATGATGCTGCAGATTCCCCTAATGTATCCACCAAATCTTGATGAATTCGAGATGTGGTCATCTTTTTTAAACGCGAGTATTTAATTATCGCTCGTTGCTCGACACGAACCATTTTGATACTGATACGTGACTCTCTCGACCTCGGGCGTCTACTATAGGCACACTTAACAGGTCCAGACTTAAGTTTGTAGCGTCAGTTTATATATAGCGGGTTACAATACGACGTAAAGATGAATAATTGTTTAGGTTTATAACTGGATCACAGGGTAATTTTCTTTAACTTTTCATGAGTAATTTTGAAGTTAAGTTTATGTAAACACAACGCCAAATATTCCCCAAGATTATGGATTAGGTATGTAGATGATATTTTCGCGAATTTTGACATACAAAAGTGTAACTTAGACTATTTCGTTAAGCACTTGAATTCAAAAATTCCGACGATAAAAGTCACGTTATAAAAGAACAGCCTATCTTTTTTAAATACCCTAGTAATTAGAAATAATTACTAGATAATAATAAATTAATATTTTATGAAAAGAAATCAATGTTAACAGTCGTCTAGCAAACGGCAGGTAGAGGTTCGAGTCCTTCTCCAGCGCAGAAATTTTTAATTAATTTCTGCGATTTTAAACAACGATGGCGTTGCAGAAAATCCTAGTTTTCATTGCTTTTTAATCATTTTCTAAGTTTCTCATTAACAAGATACGAAAAAAAATAAATTTTATTAACAACATCGCGGGATACAATAGTTTTGATTCGAAAATAATCATGAGACTAAATAGAAAATCAAACTTGAAAAAGACAATGAGCGATACCACTTGTTTGTCTCCTCGAAACAAAAGTGGATAAACAATTTATACCTTTACCGTTTCACCGAGTTACAATAAATTTAGTTTTTTTAAGAAACGCAGATTTCAGCCCAGAAACGCTATAAAATCTCTTCTAAGAAACGCGAAAGATGAAATCGAATTCAGTGAAAAATCCGGGTTATGTGATATAAATAGTCGGGATTGTGATTAAAAATACATTGGTCAAACTAAACGGCCAATAGGAAGCCGGTATGAAGAATATATCTCGCACATTAAATTTAATAGCTCTGAGAAATCGAATTTAACTAAACATTTGTTAGAAATAATCATAGCAAAACCGCAGATTGTCTATATTTAATCAATATCATAAACAATTACTATGAAATAGACAGTTACGAGAGCATCTTTATTGTGAAAAATAAAAACGAGGCGACAATGCGGATCGGGGTCCAATGCCATATTCTGGCTTCTATGAGTTCCTGGAAGATGCGACCGTTGAAAAGGTACGTTAGTGATGGCAGGGGCGTACATTAGTACAAAAGTTAGTTTTTAGGACTAAGAAACATTAACTTACAGATAACTTGTGAACGTCCGTGTGTGTTTTGGCTTCACACACATGAGTGTGTGTAATTTTTCCTGTGTAATCATTACCGCGAATCCAGTAATTAATAATCTGCTGATAATGACAGCTTAGTTGATGAAGCACGTATACAGAATACGAACAGATCTTTCACATTATCAACTCTCGTGAGACTATACTTGTTAATCTAATATATTAAGCCGATGGAATGAACTTTCTTCATGTAAGAACCAGCGTCCAATTATATGAAGATTATATAGTAACTGAAAGACGTCATCCTAGGTAAGCTTTTAAATCATTCACGTAGGCCGGTACAAGACACGTCAATGATGTGTACGAGTCATTAATGAAAAGAACAAATAGCAGTAGCCCCGAAGGACTTATAGCTATTGTAATTACCGTAATGTGATCTGCTTGCCAGATATGATATCAAAAGCCGAAGAATGGGAAAAGAAACCGAAAACCGATAGTTTAGCAAGTAAAATTACATGGTCTATTGCATTAAAAGCGCCACTAAAATCAATCTAAATGATATCTACTTGGCCACGCGCATCAAGCTGTTCACTAATACATTGACATATGGTCACAAGATTTGTTACAGTACATCTGCCACAGATAAATCCATACTGGCAGCATGATATGGTTATTAAGGTAATGACAAGAATAAATAGCACTTTCGAAAACTTTAGCAAAATTTGACAAAATTGCTATAGGTCTATAATTATCAACACAAGCGTTGTCGACTTTTTCGAAAACTAACGTTTCCACAATATTGGCAAAGTTAAAAATTTGATTTTCAAATTAAAAATTAATTTCAAAAATTTACCCAAAGCTAATCTTGCATCATATAAAAAAATTCTAGGAACTCATATCAAAACCTGCACTGCCCTTTTGAGGAAATTTAGCAAATACATTGATTGCCTCCTCTTCAGTAACCGGCCATAATGTAAGGGTAAATGGTTAGAATGCAGAGCATATAGAGAAGAATTCATGCTAGGAAGGGGTGCGGAAGAGAACCTATAGGTAAACGCGTCCTTTATACTCTGAGCAAATTCAACAAAGTGTTCATTATAGAATAAAGTTATCTCTCGGATAATCTCAATAACAATAACCAAGTTGACATCATTTATACATATATGTTCAAAACCTTTGATTGAATTTACTACGGGTTGATTAACTCAATGCTATAGATTTCTCCTTATCTTTACGAAAGTGGTCCCATAAGTACCCGGCCTGACCTAGAGATGGCGTTAATTGTTTAAAAAATATCACTGTATTAGAAAGTACATAATCTATAAAGCAAGTTTGTGTTTAGTATTTGTTTGGCAGCTACCAATACTGAACGTTTTCAGTGAATTTGTAAAGATGGAGAAAAGCGGTCTTCGTTACGTGGTACAATACTTTTATTTGAAAGGCCTCAGCCCAACCGATATAAAAGTTGAACTGGATTCTACTCTGGGTGAGTCTGTTCCTTCGTTTACAACAGTGAAATATTGGGTAGCAGAATTTAAACAAGGCCGTACGAGCTACCAAGTCGAGCATCGCAGCGGTCGACCAAATGAGGTGACGACTTCAGAAATGATGAAGTACATCCACAAACCGGTACTGGATGATCGTCGACTGAAAGTGCGCGAGCTAGCAGACATAGTAGGCATTTCAAAAAGTCCGGTATATCGCACATTATCTGATAATTTGGACATGAGAAAGCTGTGTGCAAGATGGGTGTCGCGTTTGTTTACACTCGAACAAAAATAGTGTCGTGAAGATGTTTCAATTGACTGTTTAGCGAAGTTTCAGAGCAACAAAGCAGAATTTTTGCGCCGTTTCATAGACATGAATGAAATATGGGTCCATCACTTCACACCCAAAAAAAAGAAGAATCAAAACAATGGACTCAAAATGGAGAACCGGGTCCAAAGAAGGCGAAGACCGTTTCATCTTCAGGCAAGGTCATGGCATCGGTTTTTTTGGAATGCGCGTAGAATAATTTTCATTGATTATCTTGAAAAAGGAGAAACTATCAACGGCGAGTATTATGTGAACTTATTGCAACATTTGAGCGAAGAAATCAAACAAAAACAACCACATTTAGCTAAGAAAAAAGTGTTGTTTCATCAAGATAATGCACCAGCTCACAAATCCGTTATTGCAATGGCCAAAATTAATGAATTAAAGTTTGAATTGCTACCTTATGCACCCTATTCGCCCTAAATCTGGCGAATAGGGTGCTTAGCTCCTCGGACTACTTTCTGTGCCCAAACTTGAAAAATGGCTCTGTGGCCAAAGATTTTCCAGCAATGAAGAAGTGATGTCGGCAGTTAATGACTATTTTGAAGAGCAAGACAGTTCTTATTATAAAAAGGGTAACGAACTTATTGAACATCGCTGGGAAAAGTGTATAGAGCTGAAAGGAGATTATGTTGAAAAATAAATTCATTTCTTTTCAAAATTTTTGTGTTTTCTTGGTTGGGTCGGGTACTTCTGGGACCACCCTCGTAGCTGGATGTTCATATTTGATGATATTTAACATTCGCTTGTGTACGAACACTTTTGTGGCTGATTACATCAGCTTATTTTATTAGTAAATTGGTCTTGATTTGACCCAATTTTAAAATTATATTCGTCTCATATACAAAAACATCTGCGCAGAAATATTTTGGATCTTTACGCAGATAAACATATAACATAAAAATGATACTGTATTTGTGCAAAAGAACTAATATTTAATTAATATGTTAAAAAAAGTAAATAAATAAATTCTAAGCAAATAAACAAGGGTAATACAAATAGATGTTATAAACAAATAACAACTTCTAAATAAATAAAACAATAACAAATTCTAAATAAGTAAAGCAGTAGTAGATTAAACGATGAACACAGTTTTCTTTTTCCACAAACTGTCCACACAATCATCGATTTAAAATAACTTTTTGCGTGTTGGAATATATAGTACAAACTTGATATGCCAAACCGGATGCGCATTATAAACAAAATATGCGAGATACAACATGCAATTTAGTACAACGTCTACTCCGCAAATTTTTTATTCTGTTTACTGTTTCAAATGCTTTTATGTAAGCTCATATTGTTTTTAGAGCCGTTGAAAGTAGACAAGGCTATTGTGTTCCTGACAATAAATGAAATCTAGCTGAAACACTGAACCACAGTAACCACCAAACAGCGTGGAATTTGCGTGGCAGAAATTTATTGGCTTCATTTTCATAATATGCATATATGTACATATGTATGTCGTGTTTTACATTAAAACGAGAAATATGTATTAGAAATCTGTAATTAGCATCTGGCAACGTTTCCACAATAATTAATATAATTTTATGTTACTGGCTTCTCTTTATATATAGAGATTTATGTAAAGCAAAATTGGAAATTTCAAAAACTTGTTATGTAATATCGGTACTGTAAATATGAAGGCGTATAAAGTTCAATAAAAAATAAAAGAGTTGATTGGTTGATAACTAAAACCTCCAGTTTTTCGTTTCAAATAAAATAGGTAATGCTAAGTAAGGATGTGACAATGAGCACCTGCGTAAAAGTTACAATTTATAAATAAACTGACGCATTTCCACCTAAACAAACCTATTATTCCAATCAAATACATTCATCGGAGCCCGATAAAACTAGACAATAGACAAGCGATGTGTTGTACGTATACGTACACTTCTATACACGCGGATTTAATTCTACAATGCGTCATTTGTGAGATATTTTAAAACACTTTGTCTTGTATTTTGTCGACACGCTGTACATTGCGGAATTACAATATTTGGGGAATAATTATTTGAACAACTTTCAGATCTTTAACCAATTACTCTTATCGCCGCCTCGTATTTGTCAACCTATGTTTACAATTAATACTACTGAAGAGTTATAGATCTCCTCGATGTTATATTTTTTTTAATTTGTATTACAACTGTCATAATATTAGTATTTCGTGATTAATTGCCATAATAATTAGTCGATATTTTGCTCTCTCCTACGCCTTTTTTTCTCTGGTCGCGTCACAATTAGAATAGCATAAAATATAGTGGCATCGATGTATCGTTCTCTCTACCGATTACTAACTTCGTATACTTAAGAAGTCAACTATCCATCACGCCATTAAAGGTTCAATTTGGATGCAGATTGTGCATAATTATTTAAGTAATGATATTACATAGCAACGACTGTGTTGGAAAATACATGCCGATCGATAAGCGTCTTACTGGAAGGACGATTTATTCTCATTAATTAACCCTCGAAACCAACCGTGAGGTATGTAATTTGTAAACTTTATATTACATTAGGGCCTTAATTTTCTTCTTTTGCAAATTCATCTAAAAGCCCATTTTAGTTGGAGTTCCAGAAAGTTCAATATCAGTACAACTTGTCCGACCTATGTCTAGATAATATAGCAATACTATAAAACAACTTTAATTTAGCCTTTTCAACTACAAGAAGCTACAGATTACTTAAATAATTAGTTTTCAACATGTATATAAACTGTTTTTTTATAACAGCTCCAATACACCAAACGTCCAAAATATAGAGCGATTTTACGTTCAAACTGTATGGAAATTCTGCATTACAAACCTAGGCCTTATACATTGCTAGTTGGCATAGAACAAAAATATTAACGAACTTAATCTAAAATTAAACACGGGCACAACTGAAGGCACCTTGGTTAGTCCACGGATCAACAACCACCAGCTGCCTTGTCCTATCTGATCATCTAAGATCTTATATTATGTGATATTTTTTCGACAAAACCACAATCAGGGAGAAAATCTAATAACTTTTAAAGTTGAAATCAATTAAAACATGAACGACAAAAGAGTAAAGGACTTTGTTCAGCTCTGGGCAACCATTTCATGAAGAAGAAAAAAGTTTAACATAGTCAGCATACGGTTTGAGTAATGGTTTGATGCGGGGCCATTTACGAACGCAAAGGCTTTTCTTTTTTTACGAGATTAGGGTGAAAATATCAGCTCCAGTGTATCAAGAAGACGTGTTGATGTCTTTGATGACTCCTTGCTGAAAGGGATAAAAATTAGTGATTAGGGAGATTCAGCAGTCGCTCAAGTCGAAAACAACTTTAATATGGCTAGAAAACAATGTTCTAATTGGCCATCCGACACGAACTCTGAACTGTAAAATTCAATTTTAGCCGCTCTATACGTGGGTGGTCCCATAAGTGCTTGGCCTGACCTAGAGATGGCAGTAGTTGTTTGAAAAATGTCACTGTATTAGAAAGTACACAATCTATAAAGCATATGTTTCAAGTTTCAAGACGCCACGCTATTTAGGATTTGTTTGACAGCTATCAATAGTGAACGTTTTCAGTGAATTTGTAAATGTGCAGAAAATTGATCATCGTTACGTGACGCAATACTTTTATTTGAAAGGCCTCAGCCCAACAGATATAAAAGCTGAACTGGATTCTACTCTGGGTGAGTCTGCTCCTTCGTTTAGAACAGTGAAATATTGGACAGCAGAGTTTAAACGAAGCAAGACGAACATCGCAGTAGTCGACCAAATGAGATGACGACTCCAAAAATGGTGAAGAAAAAATCCACAAACAGGTACTGGATGATCGTCGATTGAAAATGCACGAGCTAGCAGACATAGAAGTGCGGTACATCGCATATTATCTGAAAATTTGGACATGAGAAAGCTGTGTGCAAGATGGGTGCCGCGTTTGCTCACATTCAAGTAAAAACAGTGTCGTGAAGATGTTTCAATTGAGTGTTTAGTCAAGTTTCACAGCAACAAAACAAAATTTTTGCGCCGATTTATAACCATGGATGAAACATGGGCCCATCGCTTCATTCCTGAAACAAAAGAACAATCAAAACAAGGGACTCAAAAGGGAGAACCGGCTCCAAAGAAGGTGAAGATCGTTTCATCTGCAAGCAAGGTCATAGCATCGGTTTCTTGGGATGTGCGTGGTATAATTTTCATTTACTATGTTGAAAAAGGAAAAACTATCAACGGCGAGTATATGCGAACTTATTGTAACGTTTGAGCAAAGAAATTAAGCAAAAACGACCGCATTTGGCTGAGAAGAAAGTGTTTCATCAAGACAATGCACCAGCTCACAAATCCGTTATTGAAATGGCCAAAATTAATGAATTAAAGTTTGAATTGCTACGGCATGCACCCTATTCGCCAGATTAAGCCCCCTATGATTATTTTCTGTTCCCAAATTTGAAAAATGCCTCGGTAGTCAAAGATTTTCCAACGATGAAGAAGTGATGTCGATAAATAATGGCTATTTTGAGGAGCAAGATAGTTCTTATCATAGAAAGGGTATCGAACTTATTGAATATCGCTGGGAAAAGTGTATAGAGCTGAAAGGAGATTATATTGAAAAATAAATATATTTCTTTCCAAAATTTTGGTGTTTTCTTTGTTGGGTTGGGTACTTCTGGGACCACCCTCGTACATTGTATGTATATGTAATGCAAAAATTTTTAAAAAAATTTCTGTTTTCTGCCGGCAGTTAATTCGAGTCCTCCTAACGTGCCATAAATTGCATTATAGAAACAGTTTTTAAAAAAGCCTAGGGTAGCTTATTAATTGCATATAATTATGAGTTTTTACGAAGTTAAACTGAAAAACTAATTTTAACCCCATTATACATCGTGTATGTAATACAGAAATTTTTGAAGAAATTTCTGTTGTCTGCACGGGACTTGGACCCACAATCTATTTTTCTCCGGGGATTGTCCCATTACCATCAGCATTTATGCATTACATATACGACGTATAAAGAGGTCGAAATTAGAATTTTTCTCTCAACTATCATTAATGGAATGTTTTCGAAGATATTTGTAAGAAACATCATCAAAGCTTAGAATCTTTGTAGCGTATAATTCTAGAAGTTCCAATAAAGATACGAGGGAGCGTTTTTATATTCGCGGAATGGGGGACAAGGGGTGGAAATAAAAAAACCAAATTATTTTTCTTTTTCAATATATTCACCTGCAAGACAGATACATTTTTCACATCTTTCAATTAATTTATTTATACCCTCATAAAAAAATGATTTCTTTTTATCTGCAAAATACGCCGAAACTGCCTCCTTGACTTCATCATCGGCAGTAAATTTTTTACCCCGCAGCTCTTTTTTCATTTTCGGAAACAGGTAATAATCACTCGGGGCCAGGTCTGGGCTGTAGGGTGGGTGATTCACAATTTCGAAGCCCATCTTATGCAAGGCAGCTAACGCAACGCGGCTCTTGTGGACGGGCGCGTTTTCGTGCAAAAGCAGAACACCTTTTGTCAATTTTCCCCGTCTTTTCTCTTTAATGGCTTCTTTTAGTCGCTCTAATATTGAAGCATAATATTCTCCGGTTATAGAAACACCTTTATCTTTATAATCAATCAACAATATTCCTTCCGAGTCCCAAAATACCGTTGCCATGAGTTTGCCAGCTGATTGTGACACTTTAAATTTCTTGGGAGGTGCTGTGCCCTTTTCATGCCACTGCATGGAGTCTTGTTTGGACTCAGGTTCATAATGATGAACCCAAGTTTCGTCTCCAGTAACAATTCCACTCAATACACCATCCCTGTCTTCATTACAGAGGTCCAAAAATGCACGCGAACACTCTACGCGCTGTTGTTTTTGCGGCGGCGTGAGCATTCTCGGCACCCATCTTGCGCTGACCTTAGACATGCCGAGATGATCGTGTAGGATTTTAAAAATTGTTGTATCGGATACTCCAACCATTTCTGCGAGTTGTTTCTTCTTTAGTCGAGCGTCTTCGAGTACAATTTGTTCAACTTTTTGGATAAGTGCTGGCGTGGTCACCTCAATGCTCCTGCCCGGCCTCGGGTCGTCTTCAAGGGATTCCCTTCCTTGTTTAAATAAACTATACCACTTGTACACCATGGTTTTTCCTGGACAAGAGTCGCCGTAAACCAATGACATCTCATTCATTATGGTCGCGACTGATTTTCCTTGCCTGGTAAGGAACTTTATAACGGCACGATATTCGATTTTTTCCATATTTCACTTTTCACTCCTGATTATGTTACTTGGTTGACGATAGCTCAAAGACTAACTGTCTAATAACAATGAAACTTCGTATTTATACTAATCATGAGTCGCTGCACAGGCCACGCCCCCAATGCGCCTACTCACCCCTCTACAACCCGCTCATTCCGCGAATATAAAAACGCTCCCTCGTAATACAGAAATTTTTGAAGAAATTTCTGTTGTCTGCACGGGACTTGGACCCACAATCTATTTTTCTCCGGGGATTGTCCCATTACCATCAGCATTTATGCATTACATATACGACGTATAAAGAGGTCGAAATTAGAATTTTTCTCTCAACTATCATTAATGGAATGTTTTCGAAGATGTTTGCGAGAAACATCATCAAAGCTTAGAATCTTTGTAGCGTATAATTCTAGAAGTTCCAGTAAAGATATCTCTAGAAACAGTTGCTAAATCTGCAAACGAATGTCTCAGTCTTTTGCAACTCTGTGCAGATACACGAAGCGAACACTTCAAGTAAATTATACTCCATTTGAAAGCTTATTTCCTGTATTTCTCGAATATATCCGCTATAATTTCGTACGATGTTATTCTTTTTTTTTATGAGCCATTAAAATACTGACGGTATACACGACCAAACTGTGTATACATCCCAAAGTAATCACAGAATTACGACACATTTTAATATGCTTAAATAACGTGTATATTGGACTTGGTCTTAGAAAATAATCCGAGAGCAAAGCGACGGAACATTTTTCCGAAAATTAATTACGTCGCGTCTACCACCCGCCGTGAGCTTCCACCACTGTCTCTCTCTCTTCCTTATACCGACTCCCTTAATAGCATCAAAATTGATCGGAAATTAGAAAACACGCCTAACGATTTTCCACAAACATCAACACAAATTCGTACCTGTTCGCATCAAAAGACTACGTTCCCATGCAAATTAAGTTAATCCCGAACTAAATATACACGCGAAATTTTAATTATACGTTTGTTGATGTATCGTTCCGAAAAAGATTAAAAGTCTCCCGGAAATCTGTACAACAAATACAGAATTAGTAAACAAGAAATAATCACCCGAGGGTCTCGTTTAGCTGAAGCTCTTTTCCAGTGTAAGAAATAAACGTTGTTCGCGAAAATTCTTTTGTGTATTTTCTCTGTGGATTGCGCCTTGAAACGTTTATGAAATAAAAATTATAAACAAGAACCTCCTGGGCAAAATTTCAAAATATTTCAACGTTATTTTGACGTTTTCTTTCATTAATCCATAAACGAAACTCGACCAGCGAAAACGAAACTAATTTCCTAATTAGTATGCAAATTGCTCTTTTAGTGATTGGTAAGTTTGCAGAAACGAGTGCGCACTCATTGGCGATGATGATATGTTTCGAAAGCGGTCGCATACCGTGCTTTCATATTAAAATGCTACAAACACCGTATCATATTATATTTGGGTCTAGATACCGAATGCCGATCAGAATGTAAAGTGGTGGGGCGCGAGTCAGTCGAATCACAACAACGACTGACTACAGATTACAAATTAAGTAGTTGTTCGTGTCGCCTACAGTCAAATTAGTGGTGGGGCTGCAGCTAGTACGATCAGTAGTCAGTTATAGTCGTGATTCAAATGACTCGCGCCCCACCACTTTACATTCTGATCGGTATTCGGCAGCTAGACCTGAATATAATGTGGTACAATTTTCGTAGCGAGGTAAAATGAATGCACGGTATACCTGAAGTCGAGATTCATATGCGTATGGTATGTGTATGAATGCCGGATTAGATTGATGATGGCGAATCGATGGTGTTCTTTGTTATGTTCGGCGAGTGTTAATAGATTTCTTAACCGATTTTCGACTTTAGAATACACTGACACTATTATTAAATGTATTGTTTGCAATATTGTGCTCATTTATTGTCTCAGCTTAATTTTATGGTACCGCGAGTGTCGGCTAGACATAGCCATTGCTTTTATGTTGAAACATTTAGTACGAATATTGGTTTCAATTCCCCATTGGCAGTTGCATGTCGGGCCTTCAACGGTTTGTCGGACCATTGTGATATAAATTTCGATTCCTTGGGGCGGATACTGGCTGTCGCTGGGGCGCGTTTGTCTTAATTTTCTTAATTTTCTTTATTTTCTTAATTATGGGTGTGTGTGTATAACCTATATTTATATTCGTTTATATCTTTATTTTCATTTTTTCTTTTTTTTTTCTAAAGCACTGTGAACATTAATTGGGTTACTTTTGTTTTGATTGATTATCTGATGATTTGTATTTTTGTATGTATATATATATATATATATATATATATATATATATATATATATATATATATATATATATATATAATGTGTGTGTGTGTATATATATATATGCATATTTTTTTTGTCCTGTTATTGGATTATAACAATCTGTTGGACAATAAAGACTTATTATTATTATTATTATTATTAATATCAACATTTTACCGTATAGTGTTTTTGTGTGTAAAAGACATGTTAATAGCAAATAGCACCGGTTAAATGCACAACATGATGTACCATATTATAAATTTCTATATGACTTTATTTTATGTTAAGTGTGTGCAACATTCCACAAACTATTGTAGACAATGAAGAATTTCGAAACTTTTGGGGGAAATACGTTCCGGAATCGAGATTGCCAACAAGAGGTCAATTACAGTGTAATTTTCCTGGGGTGTAAAACACGATTACGGATCAAATAAAAGCAGAGTTAAAAGATCAAAAAATATGGCTGATAGTAGATGAAACGATGGATATAAGAAAGAATAGTATTTTAAATGTGTTTGTGCGCAATTTAAAAAGCGGTGAGATTTCCTTGGCCCTTCGTTTACATAGTAGAATATTACAGAAGACAAACGTGGAAAGAATAATAAAAATTGTAAAACATACCTTTGGGAAGATCAATATATCGGCAACCCAACTTGTACTGTTGGTTACAGATGGGGATTCGAATATGGTTAAAGGTAGAAGGTTACTAAAACAATATTACTCTCAGTTAGTTCATGTTTACTGCATGCATGCCATCTTGTAGCTGAATTTATTAGAAACAGTTATCCAAAAGTAGGCCAATTTATAGTTTCTACCAAAAAAGTTTTTATTAAATCCCCAAAACGCATTCGTGAGTTTAAACAGGCTTGTCCTAATATTGTTCAACCAACACAACCGGTATTGACGAGATGGGGATCGTGGTTTAAAGCCGTTTTATATTGTGAGGAATTTTTACACATTATTAAACCTCGTATCTTAAATTTAAATCCGCAAGATGCTCAAGCAATTTCAGTAAGTCAGCGACTGGTTTCAGATATCGAAATCCATACTCAAATAGAGCAGATTTCCGAAAATTATTCAATTCTTTTAGATACCATTTCCAAATTAGAGAACACCAAGCTGTCATTACATGAAGCGCTAAATACAGTATATTACCTCAAAGCCTCATTAGGAAATCTAACAGATATAATAGGAAGATTAACAACCGATAAATTGTGTGCGGTTACAAATAAGAACCCTGATTTTCAAATTATAGTGCGTATAGATAGAGTTTAACTGAAAACCGAGAGTGCGAATATGATGCGAACGCCCTTTTTAAAGTCGCGAGCATCACATCATTAGACGCAGAACGCTCCTTTTTCAAATATACCAACATATTTTCACCTCGCCGTAGGAGTATGACTGAGTCAGCACTGGAAGGTATAGAAATGACACAATACTGGAGCGAATTTTTGAATCACTTTATATCAACAACACAAAAAAACTAGAATAGTATTAGGTGCGCAACTAAGTTCTGGCAGAGCTCGTATATCGTCACGGTAGAAGTCTTCGTCTTTTGAAGCTATCACGAATCAAGCCATTTTGAGATGTCTTCATCGAACGGAACAAGTAATAATCGGACGGCGCAATATCTGGGGAATATGGCGGGTGGGGTAGGACCTACCATTTGAGCGTTTCTAAGTAGGTTTTAACAGGTTTGACAACGTGAGGCCGAGCGTTGTCATGCTGTAGAATCACTTTTTCGTGCCTCTGCTCGTATTGTGGCCGCTTTTCGCGCAGTGCTAGGCTCAATCGCATCAATCGAGTTCGATACCGTTCCCCAGTGATGGTTTCGTTCGGTTTCAACAGTGCATAATAAATAACACCGCCCTCGTCACACCAAATACACAGCAAAACCTGAATCCATGAATCCATTTTTCATAACCCGTAACGATGCGATGAAGAAAACCCTTCCTTTTTTGCCGCTGGAGCAGTTGTTCACAGGTGAAAAAACGACGCTCAACGTCTCTTGGCTTCAAATCATAAGGAACCCAAGTTCCTTGTTTTTGAATCATTCCCAACGCATGCAATCGCTGAGAAATGGCTTGGCAGGTAACTCCTAATACTGAAGCAAGCTCTTTTTGTGTTTGGCACGGATTCTCGTCGAGCAATGCCTCCAATTCAGCGTCTTCGAAGGTTTTTGGTCTTCCTTCACGCGAACGGTCGTCAACATCGAAATCACCGTCTTTGAAGGGACGAAACCAGTCACGGCACGTTGCTTCACTTAGAGCAGCATCTCCGTAAACTTTTTGGAGTTCTCGATGCGTTTCAGTCGCCGTTTTCTTCGAATGAAAGAAAAAAAGCAATACTTCCCCCAAATGACGATTATTTGGCAGAAAATCAGACATGTTCACACAACCAAAAGTATATGACGCAAAAACAAAATCACTAATGTGTCAAAGAGGTTTGTTTACCATATGTCTAAGCTTGGTTCATGACGTTTTGGTTATGTCACAATCGACCACCACTTACTACTGGAGCCATCTCTTGAAACAGCGAGAACTTAGTTGCGCAGCTAATAAGTAATTACATTTATTATTTTTAATATTGATAGTAACTGAGTCGTGCGCTACTGCGAAAGCACTCGTTTCTGCAGCCTTACTGATAGGGAATACGGATAATTTTATATCCTATTATATAAAATGAGTATCAGATAACACCCTTATTAAACAAACGTTTTGAGCTTTTAATTTCCTAAAAGTCTTCCAAAGTTACCTCTTCCTCATAAATATTTATAACATACAGACGACCCTATACCATTTTATTGTAAAAGAGACATATTATGAACTGTATTACAATAATAATTTAATAAAAACGTAATATATGAGAGGAAAAGTAACAAGAATTTTATTTTAAAGCTGATATATGTATAGACAAACTCGTTGAAAGTGGTTTGTTCCATCACTCTACTCTCAATATAATATTACAAAATTAATTATCACAGCTTAAGTAATTATAATATCTTCATTAATAATACCCGCACTACATCTATTAGGAAATTAGGAAATTAAGGTATGAAATAGCATTATTAAAATTAAATTCATAATGAGAAGTAGTTTCATCGATCGACGTATGGTTACACTAGAATACGAGGGCAGACTGAAAAGTTTTCAGCCCAATACAGAAACTAAAGTATATTTAGGTCAAATTAAGTTTTTTTTAACATAGTTTCCTTGTAAGTCTATTTACTTTTTTCAGTTATGCTTGCAGCTATTTAATCCATCCAAATACTAGTTGGCATCTCGTACCTGCAAAACGTACGTTTATGACTGTGGTGGTGTTTTCATTTATTGAAAATATCTGCTCTCTGAGTAACATGTCTAATAAGTCTGATGTCCGGAATTATAGACCTGTCGCAGTGATCTCCACTTTTGCTAAAGTATTTGAAATGCTGCTCTATAGGCGTGTGTCTGTTGGCACCAGACCACATCTGTCCATCGCACAGCATGGCTTTACGACTCAACGGTCTACTACAACTAACTTGGCCATTATATCCCAGGATATCGCTCAATCTCTTGATGCTGGTAGTCAATTGGACGTCATTTATACGGACTTTTCCCGTGCGTTTGACTTAATTGATCATCGACTTCTGTTGTGTCGACTGAGTTCCTTTGGTATCGGTGGATCCCTATTGAAACTGTTCCAATCGTATTTGAGCAATAGAATGAATTATGTTTATTACAATGAGTTTAAGTCTCGGTTTTTTCATTCTTCCTCCGGTGTTCCACAGGGGTCTAACCTTGGACCACTTTTGTTTAATATTTTTGTGGATGACTTGATTAGGTCTATCTACTGCCCGGTCTTGGCTTACGCCGATGATATTAAAATCTTTCATCGAATTGACTCGCTGTCCGACGTTGATTTGTTGCAGGCCAATGTCAGCAAAATCTATAACTGGTCCTTGTGTAACCGCTTAAGTTTAAACATTGAGAAGTGTTTCCTGGTGTCTTACTCTAGAAGGATTTCTAGAATAGAATCCTGTTACTCAATTGGCGGCGTTACGATTTCTTGTAAGTCCTCGATCAGAGATCTTGGGGTAATATTTGACGAGAAATTTACTTTCTCCGATCATGTTCTTAGTGTGACGGCTGCGGCTTCCAGATCTCTCGGTTTTATAATTCGCACATGCCGATACTTTCATAATATGGACACTTTGAAAACCCTTTTCTTTGCTCATATCGTTTCCAAACTGGAATACGCGTCTATAGTCTGGTACCCCATCTACAAATCTCAAACTAGCTTCCTGGAACAGATACAACGCAAGTTTTTGAAATACGTCTCATTTAAATGTGATGGTCGATATCCTGTCCGTGGAGTGAATTACAACGAGTTGTTGGAGCGACATGACATCGTATCGCTGTCTGATAGGAGAAAAACTCTTAGCGCTTTATGCGGGGTGTCGTTACTGGGAGGGTTGATACGCCGGACTTACTGTCATGTGTTTATTTCATTGTTCCACGCCTGGGATCAAGGGCGAATCAACTGATTTATGTCCCTACGGCAAGGACCAATATTTGGCTGAAGGCCCCTTTGGTTCATTCGGCGGTGAATTTCAACAATCTGCAGTACGATTTGCTATGACCACTATTTGTAAAAATATATTTGTTTTAAGATACACATTTCATTTTCGCAATGTAACTATTGTTTAATTTTTTTGTATTTCTTTGTTTATTACCCGTTTTGGAGTAATAATCTCTGTCGGGTAACTTAATAAATATTATTATTATTATTATTATTATTATTATTATTATTATTATGTTGGACTTAAGAAACAGAAAAAAATTTCTGGGGCCCAGATCTGATGAATACGATGGATGGTCAATAAATTCGTAACTCGTTTCGTGAAATTTTGCAATTGCGACCATTGATGTGTGCCTTGGGTGAACAAATCTTTCCTTTTCTTCAAATACGGAGATTTCTGCATTTAACTTTTCAAGTAATGGTGGGTAATATACCCTCGATATTGTTTTCCCTCAAGCTAGTCGATTAATATAACTCCATGACTGTCTTAAAAAACAGTCGCCATCACTTTCCCGGGCGATGGAACAATCTTCGCCTTTTTCGGAGTCGATACATGTAGTGGTGTATCCAAGTTATTAATCAACGCCAAAAGTTTGACTAAATTGACTAAAATTGACCAATATGCCTGAAATTTGCAAAATTTCCTTGTTCCAATGCATACGCAATTATATAACAAGAATATTTTTGACGAGCAACGCCATCTTCATGTTCAGGCTTGAAACTTTTCCGACTACGCCCGTATCTTTAATTATTTTTCGCAATTCTGGCTATGCTTTATACTTAATCTGTTCCGAACATAACGGTAATTATTATTTTAAAGGAATCGGTGACATAACTATTTATGAAATGTCAATCTGTAAAATTTTTATTACATTTCATTTAATAGACGCCACAATATGGCGCATTTAAGTGACAATAGTATCTGTAGGAAGATTACTTAAAGCAACCAGGAAGACCACTTTGGCAAAGAAAGAAATACCAGGGAAAGTCAAAATATAAGTATATGATAAGATGGCAGTGCCAATTATAACCTATGGCTCAGAAAGTTGGATCCTCAATCACAAAAAATTAAAAGTAAAGTGAACGCAACAAAAATTATCTTTTTACGATAAATAGCAATGCGTAATGAAGCAATTAGGGACCATTTCATGGTCCTGAAAAATGTTCTCAGAGTAGTGTTTAGCATTCATTGACCTTTGATGAATAGGATTTAACTCTGTGCTGGCATGAAAGCAAATATCTCCCCAGAACATTCTTGATTCACCACTAAAAGTCTCCCTTTAAGAGATTATGCATTCTCGAGTTCTTCGCCATACTCTTTCGCAACTATTTGGCGACTTTAAACTTACTCTAGTCTTGTCCGAGCTTCAAATCTTCAACTGTGTTATCTGCATGACTTCTGACAAACTTCAAAAAAGTTGTACTCAATGTGCGGTAACTAATGAACCAACTGCAGGCCTTAAACAACGCAGTCTTACTTCCCGCAACTTACTTCTCGTAGTTAAGGCAAAAGCTCCGACATTTTTGACTGCTTCATGCTGGTTACTGGATTTTGTACTTGTTATTCGTCTATTCCTGAACGCTTACAATTGTAAAAAAAGACCATCTCTAGCACTTGCGCGTCGTTTTCTACTTTGTCTACGTCTTCTCGAATGCGATTCGATTTTCTGAATCTTGTTGTCCTTCTTCTAACGAAGTTTTTTTATAACGAAGTTGCACATTCATCATTGGTTAAATGCTGTGGCAGGTTCATGATTTTGAATTTAAACTTTGTTAACTTAAATTCTATACTCGTAAAAATTTAACGAACTCGTTATTAAAACTTGAATAATGCTTAAACGACTCAAAACAAGCTGTTTAATAAAACTCGACATTAACATTCAACTGTTTTCACCAGAAATATCAAAATTACTTTGTAGTGAGATAAAGCTACTAAACTATGTTCAGATAAAATCAAAAAGTTATAGAAAATAAGGAATTGTAGCAAATATATTAGAAACATTGAATGGTGTGATGATTTTATATTAATTAAGAAGGTATATAAAATCCTTGCATCCAATTCCAAACACACAGTCCAATGTGTGCGAACCCAGGTACGACACTAGAATTAATTATCTGCCGATGATGACAACTTAGTTGTCGAAATACGTAGACAGGATACAAAAATTGATATGGTAATGATCAATCAACTAGTCTTCATTCAAATTTATGATTTTATATAGCTTTTGCGAACACGTTCCACTATAAAATTAATGAATTTTATTGTAAATACATATTTGAAACAGATAAATACGTGTTACTGTCAAAGAATTGATTACTTCCAAATTCAAATAGAAATTATAAATTCGAATGTACGTAGTTATTATTCCTAGGTTTTCCATATACAACAGTCACGCCAGTTTTTAATTGACAAATATTGGTTTTTCTTTGAGAAGTAAAACACAAACGGCAGTCGGCAGTGTACAACACACTATCAAACTCATAAACACACGCCTCTATTTTTCATTTCAAATACTATATGACGTCAATACCTAAAACGTAACTTTTAACTTTTTATTCCGTATTTAATTTACTGAATTTCTACCAGACGTTGATTTATATTTTTTTTGAAAACGTCGATTTTTTAACTGCTTCCCTTTAAGTAATAGCTTTCGGTACTGGTTTGTATAAGCAAAACACAAGTTGTTTAGGATCTTCTCTAATATATGTACATACAGGGAGATTGCGGGCGTGGTTTGCATGCGCCATGCCTATGTTTATGACAAATACATATCTGGTAGGCACATATGTGTGGAAAACCATTCATTTTTAAAAATTGTAATAGTAAATAAAGAGTAATTTTCGGTAAATATTATATTTATTTATTTATATCGACTACTCAAATCATACATAAAAATTGAACAGACAATAGATATATTTTTAGCCTTTAACATTCATGATCTAGTCTGATTTTAAGTATTTGATGTCTGTTATCGTTCATCTTTACATGTACCAACCACTCAGAGTAGGGAAGGGGTGGATCTAAATAGACTCCTTTGCACATTTGCCAGTTCTTAAAGTGTTTCAGCAATGGCTGCATAATATTGTCACAGAAAAATTACCTCCACAGAATATGTCCACAAAAATATAATTTGTTAAATGTAAATATATTGAAGTAATTATATTTTCCAATGGAAATGCTAAAGACGTTACTGAATATATATATATATATATATACTACTACTTACTGAATATATATATATATATATATATATATATATATACAGACTTGTTCATTCTAGAATTAGATATGCGCTGTCCACAAGTGGAAAGAGTGCAGTTAGGTTAAAGCGCGCGAGAAAGGAGGATAGAATATCTCTCGCTGGCAGTTTCGTTTTCTCCCACTTTTGTATTGCAAACAACTTCCCCTACTTTCTCGCGTAAACCTTCTTATTCTAGTAAACAAATATCTGAAGTAGTTGACGTAAAACCTCTAACAGTTCGTCGTATTCTACACTAGGATTTTTAAAAGTTTCTTTTAATTTTTTCATTGTTTGAAAATCTTTTTAATTTTTAGAATTTTCTATTTCATTTATTTCAAGAATATTTTATTAGTTTCACGCCAAACGGCAAAACATTTCAAGAAAATAGCCATGTTGCATTTTATTAAAAGATTCAAATAAAATGCATCAAATAATTTATACAATTCAAAAATGTAGGTACGTATTGTCAATACATAATGATTTACAGCCCCGACCTACACACATCATGTCGCTGGTGAAGACTGATTTCAGACATTCTCACGCGTAACACGGGAGAAAGTAGGGGAAGTTGTTTGCAATACAAAAGTGGGAGAAAACGAAACTGCCAGTGAGAGATATTCTATCCTCCTTTCTCGCGCGCTTTAACCTAACTGCACTCTTTCCACTTGTGGACAGCGCATATCTAATTCTAGAATGAACAAGTCTGTATACACTATCGCTCATAAGTATTTGGTCACTCGCATTTAACTCGCAAATTGTAACAAAAATCAAAATTGAATTACTAATATGCTTTTATTACTTAAATATATGAAAAATATATATTTTTACATCTAAAATAAATTGTTGTATAATATATTTATTTAAATTTTAGACTCATCTATATGCCCTCCTTTATTTTTAATCACTGCAGCACACAATCGAGACATTAATTTTCGTAATGTCTCAGGTTTTACTTTACTCCATGCCCCTTAGAGGTTCTTCCACATATTAACAACAGATGTGGGGGCCGATTTTCTCACCTCTCGGTCAAGTTCTTCCCACAGCAACTCGATGGGATTTAAATTGAGACTCTGGGGAGGCCACGCCATAACTTTTATGATTCACTCGTTCTCCAATTTCTGCAAATATTTCTGGCATAGCCTGGAAGTATGTTTCATTATCTTGTTGAAAGATAAAATTCTGACCCGAAATTTTAATTCCAGAGGAGATTGCGTTTTCCTCTAATATGCGCTTATACTGCTCTTTCTTTAGTGCACCTTCGAGAGATCGCCGACATGTGATCCAGAAAAGCAACCCCATATCATGACTGAACCTCCACCGTGTTAACAGTAGCGACTATGCATTCTTCCCGGGCACGCCCACCTACAGACCTCCTCATGAAAACACGTCTTCGTGAATCGAAAATCTCGAATTTGGATTCATCGGTCCACGTACTTTATTGCAGTTATCTACGATCGCGTGCCCACTTTAAACGTTTTTGCTTGTTTTGTTTGCGTAGAAGTGGCTTCCGCATTGTAATTCGTCCATGAAGACCAGCTTCTTTTAATTGCCGTTTAACTGTGGAAACACTTATGGGTTTTCGACGAACAGCATTCATTTCTGCTGTGATTTCTGGGGCTGTTTTTTGTCTGTTTCTCTTGCTTGTTACCACCATTGCAAGATCTTCTACTGAGGTTGTGCCCTTGGTCTGCCTTTTCGATTTCTGCACAACACACTTCCACATTTGCGGTGTTTTTCGATGATATAGCATTTTCGTGCAATTATTTTTCATAACTTTTGGCGTGGATTATCTCAACAACAATGCATCGACGAGCTGAATTTTTTTATATGGTGATGAAGCACCATCGAAAACTACAGTATATCGTTGGTATAGTGAATTCAAACTTGAATGGTATTCTTTGGACGCTGAATTTCGTGAAGCTCGTCCTACAAATGCAGTGTCTGAATTGATAATGCAAGACCATCACGTGACATACCGTGGGATCTAGGCTTCTCTAGGTATTAGTAATACCAGCGTGCATAAGATCCTGCATGAACATTTAGCCGTTAAAAAGCTATGTTCACGTTGGGTACCACATAATTTGACAACCGCTCTAAAAGGACTTGCGTCGATTGGTGCCAAGAAATGCACAAAAAATACAATGGTGGTGCTTCAAAGAACATTTATAAAGTCGTCGCAGGTGATGAGCCTTGAATCTACACGTAGCCCGATAGTAAACTATAGTCGACTGTGTGAATATTCCAAGATGAGCCTAAACCAACAAAAGTTATTCACGCTCGAAGCACATCAAAACAAATGGTCGCTTGTTTTTTCGGAGAAACCAGTCACGTTGCAACCGTGGCTTTAGAGAGTTGTAGAACGGTCAATTCAGAATGGTACCCAACTATTTGCTTGCCAAAAGTTTTTGAAGAAATAAGGAAAACAAATCGAAAACGACAGATCTTTCTCCACCATGACAATGCGAACTCTCACAAGTCGGTTCAAACAATTGAATATTTGACCAGGCAAAACATTGAATTGATGAGCCATCCGCCGTACAACCCTGATCTCGTACCCTGTGATTTCTTTTTGTTCACACACGTGAAGAATAAACTTCGTCAACGGTTTTCTACGCCGGAAGAGGCAGTTGAGGCATTCAAAACTCATATTTTGGAGATACTGCCTTCACAGTGGCAGCAATGCTTTTCGGATTGGTTTAAACGAATGCAAAAGTGCGTTGATTTTCAAGGAGAATATTTTGAAAAGCAATAAAACTATTTCCGATAGAAATTTTTTTTTTGTTTACCATTCCTGAAATATAAACGGCTCCCCTCGTACATATAAGAGTTACATTAACGTATGTAATTTATTAATTAATATTAATTACATTGTAATTGCTGGTCTACGACGAAATAATAATTTCTATTAAGAGTCTATTTTCCAGTTTGTACACATTACACATTCATGGAAAGGAGCGCATCTTCTAGCAAGACGAAGCCACATTACGAGACATGTTATGTTATATGTATGCATGCGTACGTTGTTAGCATTATGTATATATTCGGGAGGTCGTTAGATGTACGTTATTCGAGTCGTCCTGAATTAAACGCGGAGTAGGGCAATGTACGCCGCAATTTCATTCTAGTTACACTACGAACAAATTTAATTGTCGACACGTAATCACGTTATGTTTATACTGTCCGTCCCGCTTTGACGCACGTACCAACGCGAATGATGACAAGTCCGTGACGAGGACAATGTTGGGTTTAGGGGTCTTTAGATAGGGTTTGCGTCCGTGATAATTTGGAGGGTTAAATGTGTACTCTGCTCATGTATTTACGCATTCACGTGTATACATAATACGTTGAGTTTAGCATATGCTAAAAATGACTTTGGGGAAAAATTAGGATAAAAGTAATGTTTGCAGCACTGGGCTTTTTTTGAATTATTAAGCATTTTTAATCTAAAAAATTCTTCTGCGTTACAATTAAATTACATCACCAGCACTTCTATACCTAAATAAAGAGATGAATTTGGAAAGGTCCCGCTATAAAGTTCATATTTGATTGGTTATCTATGATATCTATTCTCTTTCAAGATGGTAATTTTGATGGAGTCCGTGGTTGATTAACTCCTTCAAGATACCTGATCGTGTTCGAATAAGAATTCCTCGATTTTGCTAAACTGGTTTCACAGACATTTCATCCTCCGGATTTTTTTTTTCAGGATAAAAACGTATATGACAAGAACAGGATGATTTTTTGTGGGTTTTGGATGGATTTCAATACTTTTTTAATTTCCATTAAATCGGATATTACAAAATTATTTAATAATTGAAGTTAATTACATATTTTGGTCGTTTTAAAACGTTTGAACAAATAGCTGGTTATATTTTTCTAAATTTGAACATAACGGGTTTTCCAATAAGAGGTTTCATTTTAATATGTAAAAAAGTTGATCAATAAGGTTGATAACCCCTTTCCACATTAACTTTTGTAAATTCTGTATACGCATTTCGACAACCAAGTTGTCATCATCAGCAGATAATTTCAAAATCAAAATCAAACTCCGTACGCGTGTGGATCGCGTACGGAGTTTGATTTTCGTACAATTGTCTTTTCGCCGTGTTTTACCAGGTGCGACACTTTGAAATTATCTGCTGATGATGACAACTTGGTTGTCGAAATGCGTATACAGAATTTACAAAAGTTAATGTGGAAAGGGGTTATATATCAACCTTATTGATCAAGTCAATCAACCACAAGCTCCATCAAATTCAACTATGTAAAAAAGTATTTTTAAGCGAAATCATCGGATGTTTATTTAATTGTAAAGAGGAGGGTGTGCCATTAATAATGGAAAACAATATCAACCAAATGTCCGCTACGGCTACGATTGCAGGACCATACTTTTTTCATGAAATTTCCATCACCAATTCGCACATTTGCGGTCGTATGTCCTCGATAACTTCACGAATTCCATCTCTGAGGTCTTAAATCGATTGCGAGCTATTGGCATAGACTTTATCTTTCACGTAGCCCCAAAGAAAAAAGTCTAGAAGTGTTAAGTCACAACTCGGTGGCCAATTGTGATCGCCTCTTCGAGAAATCACACGGTCAGGAAACTTTTCACGCAAAAGAGCGATGGTATCGTTACTTGTATGACACGTAGCGCCGTCTTGTTGAAAATAAATGTCGTCCACATTAATATCTTCCAATTCCGCACATTAAAAACCATTAATCATCGTTCGATAGCGTAATCCATTCACCGTAACAGTTGCTCCAGCTTAATTTTCGAAAAAGTAAGGTCCAATAACCCCGCCAGACCAAAAACTGCACCAAACAGTGACAAGTTGAGGATGGAGAGGTTTTTCAACAATAATTCTTGTCCGAGTCCCAAATGCGACAATTCTGCTTGTTAAAGCAGCCTCCGTGGTGAAAATGGGCCTCATCACTCAAGACGACTTTTCGATCAAAGTCCGGATAAGTTTGATGAATTTCAAGGACCCAATCAGCAAAGACACCAGTTCTTGTGTTAACTGAACTTTAAAAGCCTTAAAAACTAAGTCTTTATGCAAAATACGGTGTAATATCGTTTGTGGAATGCCCAATTCCAAAGATCGACGAGAAATGGACAAACCTGGGTTTTCCTCAACACTATGGGCTACAACAGCAATATTCTCAGTTGTTCTTGAGCGACGTGCACGAGTTCGAAACTTCACATTACTAACTTGTCCCAACAACTCAATTTTTTCCACAGTTTCACAATTGCTGGCCGAGAAGATGCTTCCGACCCAAAAATGCTTTAGTTTTGCGAACTGTGACCGCAAAATTTTCACCATTTTTGTAGTAAATTTTAATAATTTCAATGCGTTATTGAATCGTACATCGTTCCATTTTTATTAATGGCGTAGTTTTTACTTGTTCTCCTTCTTTTCTTCCTCCGTAGATTTTCCTTAGAGCTCTCCTTTCACATATCTCCAATGACTCTTTCTTTCATGCACTCAGTTTCCACATTTCACATCCGTATGTCACCGTGTCTCTTCTTGATACATTTTTTGATTCCAATGTTGGATTCATTGGCCAAAAATGTCTCCGCCCTTGCTCTGTTCTTTCCTGTATTTATGTCCTTTCTTGTCTACTTTCTGTTATTGTTACGTCCAAATAATTAAATTTGTCTACTTTTTCAAACATTTATTTTTACCCAAGTTGTTTATTAAATAATCCGTGATATATGAAATAAATTGTTGAAATTAAAATAAAAGATATACCGAACAAATTAAACGGTCAATAGGAACCCGGTACAAAGAACATAGCTTGCGCATTGAAACTAAGTTGTCATCATGAGCAGACTTGGAATTTTAGAATATTAGAGAATATAAATAATAATGGCAAAAGCACATTAAAAAAACTAAATATAGGATACAAGTACATGGAGCCGATAGATATCTCTGAATGCGTATATGCGGATGACTTAGTAGTTATGGCAAATAGTGAACAAAGCTTCAAAAGCAATCTTGATATATGGAACAACTCATTAAAGAAGTGTGGAATGAAAATAAACACACAGAAAACGAGAGAAATGGTAACATCGCAAAAAACTGAAAAGACACTAAACGTATATATTGAAAACAAAAGAACAGAGCAGGTTTCACAACTTAAGTATCTGGGGGTAATAATCGATAGAAATAGTAATCAAGACATGGACATAACAGAGAGCATCTAAACTCTACCATTTATTGAGAACTACTGTAATTTAGATGAAAGAAGCACGAAAACCAAGATGACTATTTACAAAACGATCTACAGGTCAGTTCTTACTTACGGAAGTGAAACATGGGTACTCACGAATAGCTTGAACACGGAAAGATAGAAAAAGAAACACAGACGTAAGAGAGGAGGTAACTCCTATATGTAAATATAGGTTCTATAATGGAATATATTGAGGAAAAGCAACTGAGCTGGTGGGGCCATTTACAACGTATGGAAAATAAGATACGAGCAAGGAAGATTTTTGAAGCTAGAATAAAAACAAAACGAGGACCAGGAAGACCAAAAGAAACATGGGAAAAATTAATAGCAAAGGCCATACACAGAAGAAGACAATCAATGTCTGTTGCAAGAGAGACAGCCAAGGATAGGAAGTTGTGGAGAGACTTTGTACATAAGACATAATGTATATTGTAATGTTAACGCCTACACCGAAAGGTAGATGGGGGATCGATTATATACGAGGGAGCGTTTTTATATTCGCGGAATGGGGGACAAGGGGTGGAAATAAAAAAACCAAATTATTTTTCTTTTTCAATATATTCACCTGCAAGACGGATACATTTTTCACATCTTTCAATTAATTTATTTATACCCTCATAAAAAAATGATTTCTCTTTATCTGCAAAATACGCCGAAACTGCCTTGACTTCATCATCGGCAGTAAATTTTTTACCCCGCAGCTCTTTTTTCATTTTCGGAAACAGGTAATAATCACTCGGGACCAGGTCTGGGCTGTAGGGTGGGTGATTCACAATTTCGAAGCCCACCTTATGCAGGGCAGCTAACGCAACGCGGCTCTTGTGGACGGGCGCGTTGTCGTGCAAAAGCAGAACACCTTTTGTTAATTTTCCCCGTCTTTTCTCTTTAATGGCTTCTTTTAGTCGCTCTAATATTGAAGCGTAATATTCTCCGGTTATAGAAACACCTTTGTCTTTATAATCAATCAACAATATTCCTTCCGAGTCCCAAAATACCGTTGCCATGAGTTTCCCAGCTGATTGTGACACTTTAAATTTCTTGGGAGGTGCTGTGCCCTTTTTATGCCACTGCATGGAGTCTTGTTTGGACTCAGGTTCATAATGATGAACCCAAGTTTCGTCTCCAGTAACAATTCCACTCAATACACCATCCTTGTCTTCATTACAGAGGTCCAAAAATGCACGCGAACACTCTACGCGCTGTTGTTTTTGCGGCGGCGTGAGCATTCTCTGCACCCATCTTGCGCTGACCTTAGACATGCCGAGATGATCGTGTAGGATTTTAAAAATTGTTGTATCGGATACTCCAACCATTTCTGCGAGTTGTTTCTTCTTTAGTCGAGCATCTTCGAGTACAATTTGTTCAACTTTTTGGATAAGTGCTGGCGTGGTCACCTCAATGCTCCTGCCCGGCCTCGGGTCGTCTTCAAGGGATTCCCTTCCTTGTTTAAATAAACTATGCCACTTGTACACCATGGTTTTTCCTGGACAAGAGTCGCCGTAAACCAATGACATCTCATTCATTATGGTCGCGACTGATTTTCCTTGCCTGGTAAGGAACTTTATAACGGCACGATATTCGATTTTTTCCATATTTCACTTTTCACTCCTGATTATGTTACTTGGTTGACGATAGCTCAAAGACTAACTGTCTAATAACAATGAAACTTCGTATTTATACTAATCATGAGTCGCTGCATAGGACACGCCCCAAATGCGCCTACTCACCCCTCTACAACCCGCTCATTCCGCGAATATAAAAACGCTCCCTCGTATATTAGAGAATATAAAAATTAAGGTATAATCACTACATTAGAGGTACAATTTATTGTCACTTGCTTCGGCTAAAGATCTATTTATTGAGGATACAGAGAAGTGGTTTCATTCGCATGCTTGAAAGTATTTAATAATTTGCCAATCAATTTACAAAACATGCCTTTAAAATTGTTGAAAAAAAAAGGTGAAAGACTGCGTTAATCACAACAACACCTTCACAAATAATTGATTTTTATTTTTTTGTGTGTAATTTTATTTGTGTATCCTAAATGATTAAAAACAATTTACGGAATATTTGCTGTGTAAATATTATATAAAAATTTTATTGGAATTCGTGACCCATTCTGTTACATTACAAGTTGAAATAAAATGCTTCTATTGTTTTTATTTGTGAGAGCATTTATCAATCAATTATGATTGGGTTTTTCGAAAACGCACTTACTAAAATGATCGTGACCTTCTTAATGAGGATCTTACGTGTTATATAATATTTATATGAACTGTGAAACAAAAATGTCGAAAGGTAGTAGACATACATAAATATGAATGGGAATTGCCCATCGTTTTGGGTTTTTCTCGGAAATTACGGAATATTTTGCCAGAACATTTAATAAATGTATTTTTATATTTGTGTACGGACTTGTACGACCTCTGAAGTTCAAGAACAAAAATCTGTTATTAGCGATCAAGTAGTAGGTGCTAAATATTATTCTGGGAAAAACAAATTTCATTGATCTAGAACTGGCACTTGTTTTTTGACCAACTTTTAGAATCCGAATTCATAAATCCCAGTTTTTGTCTATCACGTCAACTTTTTATGCTACAGAATACATTTTTTTTTTGACCAAAAGTCATACAAAATGTGCATACGAAAGAAAATAAAAGAAACGTTACCAAATGTATTGTTTGCAGAGAATAATTTTATTCACACAAAGGCTATATATACGAGGCGTGTTTTTTAAGCAAGCGCCGTTTTAAAATAAAAACCAAACGAAAAAAAGTTTTCAAAAACTTTATTTTCAAATTCTACATACAATACATTTCTTTATTTTTCAACATAACTGCCAAATTTGTTTAAACACTTATCAAACTTTACCACTAGATTTTAAATACCCTCATCATAGAAAGTTGCCGCCTGCTCCGATAACCAAGAGGTCACGGCCGTTTTCACGTCTTCTTCATCGTCGTAGTTGTTGCCGCCGCGATGATGTTTGAGACAGCGGAAAAGATGGAAATAGCTCGGCGCAAGGTCGGGGTTGGTGGTCCAAAACTTCCCAGCCAAAAGAGTCCAATAAACCTCGTATCGGAGCTGCAGTGTGAAGCCTTGCATTCTCATAGAGTAGCAAAATTCCCTCTGTCAGCATGCCGCATCTTTTATTTTGAATCGCTCTGCGTAGCTCTCGCAAGATTTGGCCGTAAGTTATCGTATTCACGGTGGTTCCGCATTGCATAAAGTCGACTAACAAAACACCTATCTTTCGCTGAGACAGAGTTTGTTTGGCCGTGACCCTTACAGAAGTACAACATCCCAGTGTTAGACTATCCGGCTTATTCACCGGATCTTGTGCCGTGCGACTATCTGTTTCCTAAGGTAAAATCTGAATTAAAGGGAACAAAATTTGAGTCCGTCGAAGCTGTGAAAACGAAATCGGCACGCGTCCTGAAGGAACTGATAGAAGAAGACTTCCAGCACTGTTTCGAACAATGGAAGATTCGCATGGAGCGTTCTAGGGATAGAGAAGGGGTGTATATTGAAGATGATAATAAGTAAATATGTGTGAAATCAAAATAAAATGTTTTACAGCGTCAGTCTCGTTATTTAACAGTCACAGCTCGTAGTTAATATCAGTATCTATTTCAAGAGGAATTTTAAAAGTTGCGAATCGATCCGTTCCATAATTTTCATTTAGGAAATTCTCTCTGAATCCGTAATGAGTTCACTAGCGGTTAACAAGCTAATGTCAGACGTTTTAAGGAACGAAGCGTTGCTGCTATGACATGTTAAACCAAATCATAATTCGTCATTAAAATTAACGTAGTCTACCGCACGTGTAACCTTAAGGCAAATACAATAATTATGATAACGTGATAACTAACATTCCTTTGCAGCAAAGTGCAACGATGTGTAAATATATGAATGTAGGTTGACTTTTAGATAAATTTACAATTTATTTGGGCGAATATTGATTGACGGTTACATTGATTGCGTGTTGAATTATAATACAAAACACACTTTTAAATTCCGAAATTACATTTGAAACATGCCGTGAATATCAAATATAAATTCTTGTAAATAAATTTGCATATTTTGTTATATAAATGTCTTTATGTAAAGCTTTTATTCAAAACACGGACAAATTTTACATATTAGTTACTACTTGTATTTTGTTAAACAACATTCGTCTTGTCCAGAAACTCTAAGATTTGTTTTTAGTAGAAAACTATGTGATTTTCATTTGTTTTTTTGTATGATACGTTTACATAGATAGTTACCTTACATGCTCTGATGTGCTCCAGCTAGTGCAATTTGTTGGTGACGCCTTTGAGGATCGTTATTCTGTTAGCAAGCTTTTTTGTGAAATTTCATAGACATTTGATTGTGTGTCGCATGAATAGCTTCTACAAAAATTTGACTACTATGGTATTTATGGGAACACCTTAAGATGTAGAGTCCTACTTGTGTGATCGTAGAGAACAGATATAATACGGATCGTTTATGAGTGAGGTGGGTTACATTCGGCATGGTGTTCCTCAATGATCTGTTCTGGGACCACTGTTGTTCGTAGTCTATGTAATACCCTGTAATATTGGTGCCAGGACTACTTATATTGTTTTCAGAAGATACAAATTTTCTGATAAGAAATAATGAAGTAAGAAATATCGATGCTGTTACCGTTGTACAACTGCAATCAAATATGTGATTTGTTCCAAATAAATTGATCCTGAATGTTGCTAAGACACGTTACATATGTTTTGAGAATATGTCTCCTAATGATTTGATGAGTGCTAGTTCCTTGGGTACTTTTTTTAGATCCTAAATTGGACTGAAAGTATCACATTGACAAGCTGTTTTCAAAATTATCTCGCAGTGTTTGTGCCTTAAGCAAACTTACATATGTAGCCGAAGTTGGCGCAACTATTGTGACTTACCATTCACTTTTTCACTGACGCATGTTCTATGCTACTACAACTTGAAGAAATTTTATAAAAGCTAATAAGATCTTTTAGCTTCAGAAAAGTTTCATAGGCTCTACTAATTGGCAGGTACTATTACACAATAAATGAATATCTGGAGGACACGCTTTAGTACATTTTTGCTTACATATAGTATATACATACATACATCTGTCTTTTGAATCGTGGGGAATATCTTGAGGATATGCTTTAGTACATTTTTGCTTACATATAGTATATACATACATGCATCTGTCTTTTGAATCGTGAGGGCCAATAGCGATTATCAGTCACAGCAGCTCCATTGTGTTTTTTATTGTAAATATTGTGTAGTTTCTTCTTAGGAATGAGTACAATACAGTTCCTTTTGTATACTTAATATTATTTATTATTTTAATGTTGTTTGCACCATATTGACACACTTTGCTGCATGTGCAACTCTGGGGGATAATATATAATAATAAATCTATCTATCGAATTTTCTAGTCAGTTGCTTAAAAATTGAAATACACGATAATAGAATATTTAGGCAGCTTAATATCTAATGAAGGGATGATACAAGAGAAATTACAAACATTTTCAATAGACGTTTACCAAAAAACAGTGAACACCATTCCTGTAAAGAACCAGCGAACTAACTGGCCGAACGAGAGGTGTATAACGTTGTTAATCTTTTAACAATAAAGGTATAAAGTCTTAGTTGTATGTATACTAACAGGATAACTATCTATCTATCTCTGAAGACAGATGCATGTACATATGTATCTAAAAGATTAACGACGCCATACATCCTTCGTTTGGCCAGTTAATTCACTAGTCACTATGTTAAATGTCATAACCGTAGTGTTGACTGTTTTTTTGGTATATTTTTTCAATCAATAAACAGATTAATTTTGTGTATATTCGACAACACCAGGTAGACTGACGAGTATTGGTATTATATGAAACGCGTATCTACCATTGCTTTTGCTGACATACATATGATTATTGTCAATGGACGTTTAATTTCACAATCTTTCACTACATTCTTGGAAGCCAGTCATCGAATCAACTGTTTCATGTTTCTCTTGAAAGTTGGTTATATTCAACATTCCCCAATCTAAGAAGATTCCTATCGTTGGAAAACATCCTCACTAGAATGACATCTGGATTATTTCGCTACCTTCAACTCTTATTATTTATTGTTAAATTTTTGGTATAGACTGGAATGATGTGTCATAGTATTGTCGTGTAGTGCCGAGTGAGAATGATTGTTTTTGAGTGTTGTTACAAATATGGACTGCCGACACTCTTCAGTGTACCAATTCTAAGTGATTGTCTTTTGTATTTTAACAAGAAACACTTCAAAACCCCTTTCGCGGCTTCCAACATTCCTTCTTGACAGATCGAGATTTAGAGATGGGAACGTGTCTTCGACTTCAAAGAGCCAGACTAAATTTTGCGCTTTAGTAGGCATAACATAATAGTAAAACCAGGTTTCGTCATCTGTCAAGATGTTGTTAACATCACGAGATTTTTAAATAATTTCAAAATGGAACATTTCTAAATTACCTGGGTTATTTTTTAATTAAGGTCCGTTTTTAATAACAAAAAAGTACTGTAAATATGATTAAAAATATATTTATTTCCATATTCTACGTATCTCATCTGCTTTTCTATATAATTTTCATTTTAATGGTACCACAAATTTGCAAGGAAACTAATATTTGGTACTATTTTAAACTAACCGAGAACAAATTACAAATTACTGCATTCAGGGAAATGCTATCTGATGCCCTTCTAGATTTTGGAGAAAGGGAATTATTACGCATTACAATAGATTTTAATACCTTATGATTTTTATGATTTCGAATGGACCAATAAACCGCCAAGCAGTCATAAGGACCCATCTAATGTTATCATGGGGCCTGTATTATCAAAGAAAACTAAAAACCGTTTTGTGGTCGAGTGATTTAGACACATGCCCGGCAAGCACGAATTTCTGAGTTCGAATCTTATCAGAGAGCGGTAATTTTTTTTAAAAAAAATTGTGAAACATATACGATGTAAAACTAAGTAAAAAAAATAGAATTTCCCATCGTAAAAGCGCGTATTTAAATCAAAGAAAACAGTTTGACCAAAGTTTGCTAAGTTCATAGAATTTATCACCAGGTTTGGTTTATTTGCGTTCATACGATGCAGGAAACTTTAGCAAAAACTACCCATATATCTGTATCATAAAAAGCTAGATAAGATTCTGCATTTCAATAATCATCTATCTTTCAACTTCCTTTGTTTTCTATCAGAGTATGCACACATAGATTCATGAATAGAAATAAATAACGACTTCTTCTAGATCGATATTATCATCTTCTACATTTTACGATGATCTTAAAGTGCAAAAATTTAAATTCCCTTTTTAATATATTCGCCGTTCACTCGGAGATATTCTTGTAATAATCTTTTATGCTGCTGAATCCGTGCTTGATCTTGAGAAGCGCTCGCGCGTACCCGCTGATACCGATATTTTAATGTTTTCCCCGTGACGGACGGCCAGCGCAACGAACCTGAAATTCGTTCAAGAAGTAGAAGAAAAAAAAGCACTAAATCCCTAATACAACTCCGCACGCCTCCAATGAAACTGAATAGAATTTTTTTGCAGGAATTGTGATTCATTGAGGCGTCCTCTACAATCCTTTTTATTCGCGTTTGGAAAAAATTTCTGACATATGAGTAATACAACATTTAAGGGATATGAAGATGAACAAAGTGAATAACTGTAATAAATGAAAAACGTCTGGCTTGGGTTTGTAGAATTAGTCACAAGTTACTACTGCGTACAATAATGTTAATGTGAAAGCAATGCTGTCATTATTTAGGAACTACGATTTTAGTAAGTTCCTATAAATGATAGATGTACCACATATATGTATATATAAGGACTGTTCAAATAAAACTCGTACAGAGACCGTAAAACCGTTTTTATTTAATTAATTTAAAAAGAAAGTTCCGCCGAGAAACTAACCTATTCATTCATTGCTAGTAAACTGTTCGCCTCGATTTTCTAACATAAAATGCTACCATAACGACGAAGCTGAGTTACTGTCTTTTAGCAATTGTTTTAATAACTCAAGGACATGAAAATTGCACGAGAGTAAGTCGAAATTTTAAAGTAATTTTTCTAAGACTCCCAAAGGCCTTACAAACCAGTAAATCTTATTGTCGTTCTATCTACATATATGGTGACAGAGCTGAGTTATCGAGCCGAAGAGCACACAAGATTCCCCAAACATCTATTTTTGATATCGAGTTCAGAAATGTTCTTGAAACCAAGTTCTAAGCATTGACATGGAAGTTTTTCCATCTTTAGCGATTCTAACGGGTCTTTCATTAAGTGCTTCCTAACTTTAAAGTTAAATAAAACAAAGTGTGTGTGAAATATCATCGAAATTTTTATTCGTTTGAAAGATCTATCGATGCCATTATGTATGGAATATAACATCGTGCAAATGTCCGCCGCGGCTTGGGTGAGTGGCGCGCATCTGAAATGTCCAATTTTCCATGACTCTGGCCCATAAATCAGGCTGAATTTGACTGATGGCATGGGTTATGTTGGCTTTTGGGGCCGCTATGGTTTGTGGTTTATTCGCATAGACTTGCAACTTAAGAAAACCCCACAAGAAGAAGCCTAACGGGGTCAAATCGCACGATCTCATCTCATTTCAAGAACCCAATCAGCAAAGACACGACGTTGTTGATGGTCGGTAGGCGTGAGTTCTTGTGTTAACTGAACTTCTAAAGCCTTAAGACCTAAGTCTTTATGCAAAATACGGTGTTATGTCGTTTGTGAAATGCCCGATTTCAAAGATCGACGAGAAATGGATAAACCTGGGTTTTCCTCAACACTATGGGCTACAACAGCAATATTCTCAGTTGTTCGTGAGCGATGTGCACGATCTCGATTCTTCACATCACTAACTTGTTCCAACAGTTCAAATTTTTCCAGCAGTTTCACAATTACTGGCCGAAAAGGTGCTTCACGACGACCCAAAATGCTTTAGTTTTGCGAACTGTGACCGCCAAATCTTCACCAATAATTGCAATGCATTGTTAAAGCGTATACCGTTCCATTTTTACATGTCATCTGTCAAATAGTTACAGGTTGACTCATGACAACTGTTAAAATAGCGGGCTGTTGAAAATGAAATGTCTTATTGGAACACCTTTTACTATTATACGCTGCTATTTTTTGATTAAACGGGTGACAGGAAGATTTATGTATGATAGTATCTGTGTAGGTAGTTTTGTGATAAGTTGCATAATCTAAACGATTATTATTTTTAAATATTGTTAAATCTAGTAAGTTTAAGGTTTCATTTTCACTTCTATTTCAGTTGTAAATATTATATTCGGGTGTAAATGGTTAATAAATGTGAAAAAACTATTTAGCTGCCTTTTAGTACTTGTGAAGCAAACGAATATATCGTCTACATATCTGTGCCAACAATGAAAATTCTTAAACAACGGATAATTATGAATTTTAGATTCCAAATAATGCATAAAAATCTCTGCTAAAAGCGAACTAATAGGGTTTCCCATAATTAAACCCTTTTTAAAAGAATAAATATATTATATTAAGTTGAAAACAATTTTGAGAGAGGCAAACTGATAATGCGTTTAAAATTTCTTGTTTAATTAATGGATCTATTTTATTTATAGCTAAAAGATCACAAAGTCACATTGTGATGAAACTATAAGTAAAATGAAGTTGGACATGGATTCAGTACGAAAAAGAAACATAAGAATCAGCTATTAACTTTGTTTTTAAAAAATTGTTTTTTTGTTGACCTGTTATTTTTAAAGAGCAGACGGTTGCTATTATTACAACAAATTATTCATTTAAATCTAAATCAATTAACAATTTTGTGGCGTATTCATTTTTAGCCACAATAACATACACTAATGATCGTATAATTGAGTAATTATTGGTCATTGGTCTTTTCCCACTGCTTCATTGTTTCTGTTTGTCAAACCGATATATTTCTTCATTTCCGCCAGTACATGTAAATGTTCGTACATTGTACATGTATATTACAAAACATTTGTCAGTGCATTATAAAGAATGTTTCAAATTTCGCGGTTTTTTTAAAGAATAAATAAAACACATAATTTGCATTCACTTTCAAAAACTTTTTATTGGTAATTGAAGTATCAGTTATGACATTTATATGCGAAAAGTAATATCTGCCAAATGGCCTTCTCTTGCAGCTCCACAAACGTCCACTCTTTTGTTAAAATTTTCAATGACATTTTGACATAATTGAGGCTCTATCTTACCAATGACACGAATAATTTCATCTTTCAAAGCAGGAATTGATTGTAGATTGTTTTTATAAACCTGACTTTGCACATAACCCCCAAAGAAAATAGTCTAACGGTGTCAAGATCATGTGATTTACATGATCTTGGTGGCCAATTAACATAACATCACCGTTTCTTGAGATTACACGTCCAGAAAATTTTTCTCTCAATAAATCAATTAATTCGTATGCAAAGTGAGGTGTAGCGCCATCCTGTTGAAACCACATATCCTCTAGATCAATATTCATTAATTCAGGCCATAAAAATTCGGTCATCATCCGACGATATCGATCACCATTGACATTTACAGCTTCACCAGCAGCATTTTCAAAGAAGTAAGGTCCAATTACACCACCTGACCATAATGCACACCAAACAGTAACTCGTTTAGGATGCATAGGTTTCTCATGAATAATTCATGGATTTTCCTCACCTCGGATACGGCAATTTTGTTTATTAACATAGTCACCAAGTTCAGAATGTGCCTCATCGGAAAACATTATGTTTTGAGAAAAATCAACTGGTTCTTCATTGATGAAATTGACAAATGAACAACGTTTGAAATGATCTAATGGATTCAGTTCCTGTGTTATTTGAACCTTATATGCCTTCAGAGCTAAATCCTTGTGTAAAATACGCCATGTTGTTGATCCACTAAGTTCAAGTTGTTGTGAACGTCGTCTAATGGACATTTCAGGATCTTCAGCAACACTTTCACGAACCAAACCAATATTTTCTTGTGAATGACCAGAACGACTGTATTTTTCACGTTTTTGATCTTCCACGGAACTGGTCTCTTGAAATTTTTTAATAATTCGACCAATAGTGCTTTCAGATGAACGATTATGTAAACCATAAAATTCACGTAATTTTCTAAAAACTATTTTCACCGAACGCTGATTTTCATAAAATTATTCAACAATTTGAACGCGTTGTTGTACCGTGTACGAAGCCATTTTAATAAATGTCATACATCGCACTTTTTAAATGCCCACACACCCAGACAAATTCAGTGCGCCATCTATATTTTATGTATTCTTAAAAAAATCGCGCAATTTGAAACACTCATTAAATGCAATGATATATGTTAATGATCTTTGAATTCCATTTTCATTCTTTGATCCACTTATTAACTTATGCTAAATCTTTTAATCTTTATTTTGAGAGCTAAAATGTTTTATAAATCGATGACTAAATTGAAAATATAAAGAAAATCTTCTAACAAAAACTTTTTTCTTCTAATCTTCCATCCACGAAATTTACTTTAAATACCACTAAGGTAAATTTTATTGGAGACTGTAGTTGATTGAATTAGTCAAAACAAGTTAAATAAAACCCTCTTCTACAATAATGTTCGTAATCTGTATACTCATTTCGAAAACTAAGTTGTAATCATCGGCAGATGATGAATTACAATGTCGCACCTGGATCCGCGATAAAAATCGTACAGAAACGAATCTGTACCAGACATTCACCGTCAAAATCATACTGCAGATTCGTTTCATAGTATTTAAAATGTATTCTAGTCTTAAAACGAACCATTTATCTTAAAGTATACCCCCCGCTTACACATGCAAACCTTTTTTAACGGTGATATTTTGCCTTTTCGGGAATTTATACAGACAAGAACATGAAAAAACATTGCCTCCCTTTCTCGTACGACACACGAATGTATTGAACGAAAAAGCGAGACTGCGACTATCTCACTGGTCGGCAATAAAGTTCCCAGAGCGTGTATAGGCAAACACTTGCTTTTTCGACGATTTATCGAATAAATGAATGTTAAAAGGTATCCTTCAGATGTTAATAACACCCTGTCTAGTACATATGTTTCAGAAGAATCGCTCACTTCCTGAAGAAGAGTGAATCTCTGTAACATATGTAGTAAATAGGGTGTTATTAATATTTGAATGATTCCTTTTAACATTCATTTATCCGGCAACTCCCCTAGATAACAAGTGTTTGTCTATACTTGCTCTGGGAACGTTGCCGACCAGCGAGATAGACGCGTTCTCGCTTTTTCATTTAATACATTCGTGTGGTGTACGAAAGAGGGAGCCAATGTTTTTTCATTCTTTTTCTGTATCGAAAAGGTACGATAAAGTCTACAAAGAAATCGTTCCTTAATAACACAAGGTTGTCTGATGAAGAGTGAATCTCTGAAACATATGTAGTAAACAGAATGTTATTAATATTTGAATGATTCCTTTTAACAAACAAGAACATGTTATTGGATCGACATCGTTTATATGTGTTTAATTATCTGCTGATGATGACAAATTAGTTGTCTAAATGCGTATACAGAAAACGAACATTATTGTGGAAAGAGTTTTTTTACATTTTTTTTGATTAAAAAACTACTCTTTTACCTCGAAAACAATCGATTTTATTTAAACAACATTTTATTATTTATTCGCAAACCGAACATTGCTAAACCAAACGAAAATTAATTTTTCGCGATCGATCTCGAGACATGCAATTTTTAAGAAACCTTTCAAAGGGATCTACGGGAATCGTCATGTACGAATCGACCGGGTCCTGTCTCCTAATATACTGTCTCTTCTTATCACCGCTAGGTAGCAAGGACAGGTTGTACATAAAATCCACATGTAATTTTCTATCACATAACGTCGACGTTGTGCTCGTTGGGTGTATTTTATGGTCGTATTTTCTAAGTCAACATGTCTCTCGACGTATATCTTCTCGAAAAAGGTTGTGCGGTTTGAAATACATATCCCACTCGGAGATACTAGCCGTGGTTTGAATAAAGACGAGATAAACGACGTTCTGCGCGACATGGTTTCCATATTTTTTAATGTTCTTAGAATAGATACATATGTATTAAGGCTGCTGAAACGAGTGTACACTCATTGGCGGCGATGATATATTTCGAAAGCGATCGGATATACCCGAAGTCGAGATTCACATGCGTATGGTATGTGTATGAATGCCGGATTAGATTGATGATGGCGAATCGACGGGGTTCTTTATTATGTTCAACGAGTGTTAATAGATTTCTTAACCGATTTTAGACATTAGAATACACTGCCACATTATTAAATGTATTGTTTGTAATTTCAACATTTTATCGTACAGTATTTTTGTGTATAAAAGACATGTTAAAAGCAACATCACCGGTTAAATGCGCAACGTGATGTACCATATTATAAATTTCTACATGACTTTATTTTTATATTAAGTATGTGCAATATTCCACAAAATATTGTAGACAATGAAGAATTTCGAAACTTTTGGAGGAAATACGTTCCGGAATAGATATTGCCTACAAGAGATCAATTACAGTATAATTTTCCTCGGGTGAAAAACATGATTACGAATCAAATAAAAGCAGAGTTAAAAGATCAGAAAATATGGCTGACGGTAGATGAAACAACGGATGCAAGAAAGAATAGTATTTTAAATGTGTCAGGGCGCACTTTAAAAGCGGTGAGATTTCTTTGGCTCTTCTTTTACGTAGTAGAATATTACAGAAGACAAACGTGGAAAGGACAGTAGAAACTATAAAACATACATTTGGGAAGTTCAATATATTGGCAACCCAACTTGTAATATTGGTTACAGATAGGGGAAAGTTACTAACACAATCTTATCCTCAATTACTTAATGTAACCTGTTTGCTCCATGCATGTCATCTTGTAGCTGAATTTATTAGTAGCAGTTATCCAAAAGTAGACCAATTTATAGTTTACAGCAAAAGACTTTTTATTAAATCTCCAAAACGCATTCATGAGTTTAAACAGGCTTGTCCAGACATTCCTCAGCCACCACAGTCGGTATTGACGAGATGGGGAACGTGGCTTAAAGCTGTTTTTTATTATGAGAAATTCTTACACATTATTAAGCCTTGTATCTTAAATTTAATTCCACAAGATGCTCAAGCACTTTCAGTAAGTCAGCGGCTGGTTTCAGATACCGAAATCCATACTCAAATAGAGCATTTTTCCGAAAATTATTCAGTTCTTTTAGATACTTTTCCAAATTAGAGAACACCAAGTTGTCATTACATGAAACGCTAGATAAAGTACATTACCTCAAAGCCTCGTTAGGAAATCTAACAGACAGTATAGGAAGATTAACAACCGATAAATTGTGTGCGGTTATAAATAAGAATCCCGATTTTCGAACTATAGTACATATAGACAAGAGTTTAACTGAAAATCAAGAGTGCGACGCAGAACGCTCCTTTTCCAAATACACCAACATATTTTCACCTCGTCGTAGGAGTATGACATGTGGGTACTTCAAAACCAGCAACAGTTGTCCGCGCTCGAAGCATATTAAAAAAAATGGTTGCCTGTACGCTCAATTCCGAATGGTACACAACTATTTGTTTGCCAAAAGTTTTTGAAGAAATAAAGAAAACAAACCGAAAACGACAGATCATTCTCCACCATGACAATGCGAGCCCTCACAGGTCGGTTCAAACAATTGAATATTTGACCGGGCAAAACATTGAATTGATGAGCCATCCGCCGTACAACCCTGATCTAGTACCATGTGATTTCTTTTTGTTCCCATACGTGAAGAATAAACTTCGTAGTCGACGGATTTCTACGCCGGAAGAGGCAGTTAAGGCATTCAAAACTCATATTTTAAAGATACGGCCTTCAAAGTGGCAGCAAGCTTTTCGGATTGATTTAAACGAATGCAAAAGTGCATTGATTTTCAAGGAGAATATTTTGAAAAGCAACAAAACTATTTTCGATAATAAAATTCTTTTTTTGTTTGCTATTCCCGAAATATAAACGGCTACCTTCGTATCACAGCAACATGTAAAATTAAAAAGCCTTAATATAAATCTTGAGAAATCACTTAGTCATTTACGTATATGAAAAAGAAAACAAAACACTTTTCGGTCAACTTATATATTGTATGACAATACTTCAAAGAAGTTCGGTGCTAATGGAGAGAGAATTAAGAACTTGTCCTACTTTATGGCTTCTCAAAGTGAAATTGAGAAGACCGCATTCCGCAAATTGACGTTTTTTTTATTGATAATCATCTTTATTGTTTTTTTGACGTACCTTTTTTACCCTACTTTCATAAAATATCAACTAACTGTATTTATTAATTGTTATTTACTTTTTTATGTTCGTAGTTTCAATTAAATTCCCGGGTTTTCCAAACGCATACATACATCCATATAAACACATTTTATAATTGCTTAAATGCGAAGTCAATCTGTTAAAAAAGAAATTACTTATATTGTCTTGTTGCCTGGTAATTATACTCGTTAAGAAATGTGAGTGGTACCATAAGCTAACTTACGCACAAACACATCAATCCATTAATTAATATATGCATACGCCGAACAACTTCGTAATTATCTTTGTAAAATGCTAAGCGAGATAAACAACGTGACAAGTTACAGCTTAACATATCTAATAATGTATATAAATGACAATGGGTTCATAGCATAAACAACTTTAACATACACATACACATTTAAGGCGAAGGATTCCGTCATCTCAAACACATAGTTTACATTACATGCTAAAGTTCATTATGAAAAAACATTTTGCGGTAAAGGTGTGGACACATCTATCATCTAGGTCAAGCAGTAACCCAATAATTAATATACATATTCCTCCTCCGCTGGTTAGTAAGAAATAAAGATGAGAATTCGTTTTTAGACATTGAGTTTAATACCAATGGAATATTTGTAGGAGTCGTTTAGAGCGGGTGGTTTAGTAGTAAATCAGTAGCGCGCGTTAAGAGGTAATAGTGAATAGTATTTTTGGTTTTAATATGCCGTTAGCAATTGAATATACGGCTTGACCTGGAGATGGCGATAGTTGTTTGAAGAGATTCCCCAAACATCTATTTTTGATACGGAGTTCAGAAATGTTCTTGAAACCAAGTTCTAAGCGTTGATATGGACGTTTTTCCATCTTTAACGATTCTAACGGGTCTTTCATTAAGCGCTTCCTATCTTTAAATTTAAATAAAACAAAGTGTGTGTGAGATATTATCGAAATTTTTTATTCATTTGAAATGCCTATTTATGCCATTATGTATGGAATATAACATCGTGCAAATGTCCGCCGCGGCTTCGGTGGGTGACGCGCATCTGAAATTTCCAATTTTCCATGACTCTGGCCCATAAATCAGGCTGAATTTAACTGATGGCATGGGTTATGTTGGCTTTGGGGGCCGCTATGGTTTGTGGCTTATTCGCATAGACTTGCGACTTAAGAAAACCTCACAAAAAGAAGCCTAACGGGGTCAAATCGCACGATCTCATCTCATTTCAAGGACCCAATCAACAAAGACACGACGTTGTTGATGATCGGTAGGCGTGAGTTCTTGTGTTAACTGAACTTCTAAAGCCTTAAGACCTCAGTCTTTATGCAAAATACGGTGTAATGTCGTTTGCGGAATGCCTAATTCCAAAGATCGACGAGAAATGGTCAAACCTGGGTTTTCCTCAACACTATGGGCTACAACAGCAATATTCTCAGTTGTTCTCGAGCGACGCGCACGATTTCGATTCTTCACATCACTAACTTGTCCCAACAGCTGAAATTTTTCCACCAGTTTCATAATTTCTGACCGAGAATGTGCTTCACGACGACCCAAAAATGCTTTAGTTTTGCGAACTGCGACCGCCAAATCTTCACCGTTTTGATAAACAACGTGACAAGTTACAGCTCAATATATCTAACAATGTATATAAATGACAATGAGTTCATAGCATAAACAACTTTAACATACACACACACACATTTAAGGCGAAGGATTCCGTCATCTCAAACACATAGTTTACATTACATGCTAAAGTTCATTATGGAAAAACATTTTGCGGTAAAGGTGTGGACACATCTACAATCTAGGTCAAGCAGTAACCCAACGATTAATTATTATTATTAATTATTTCTTCCTCCGCTGATTAGTAAAAAATAAAGATAAGTATTCGTTGTTAGACATTGAGTTTAACACCAATGGAATATTTGTAGGAGTTGATTAGAGCGGGTGGTTTAGTAGCAAATCAGTAGCGCACGTTAAGAATTTAAAGTTAATATGTTATTTTTAGTTTTAATATGCCATTAGCAATGGAGTATACCGTTATCTACGAGGGTGGTCCCGTAAATACCCAGTTTGACCTAGAGATGGCGGTAGTTGTTTGAAAAATATCACGGTATTAGAAAGTACACTATCTATAAAGCATATGCTTCAAGTTTGAAGACGCCACGTGCTTTAGTATTTGTTTGGCAGCTATCAATAGTGAACGTTTTCAATAGATTTGTAAAAATTGTAATCGTTACGTGATACAATACTTTTATTTGAAAGGCTTCAGCCCAACCGATATAAAAGCTGAACTGGATTCTACTCTGAGTGAGTCTGCTGCTCCGTTTACAACAATGAAATATTGTTTCAATTGAGTGTTTAGCGAAGTTTCACAGCAACAGGAATTTTTACGCCGTTTCATGACCATGAAATCCATCACTTCACACCCGAGACAAAAGAACAATCAAAATAATGGACTCGAAAGAGAGAACCGGCTCCAAAGAAGGGGAATACCGTTTCATCTGCAGGCAAGGTCATGGCATCGATTTTCATTGACTATCTTGAAAAAGGAAAAGCTATCAACGGCGAGTATTATGCGAACGTTTCAGCGAAGAAATCAAGCAAAATCGGCCGCATTTGGCTAAGAAGAAAGTGCTGTTTCATCAAGACAATGCACCAGCTCACAAATCTGTTATTACAATGGCCAAAATTAATGAATTAAAGTTTGAGCTGCTACCTCATGCACCCTATTCGCCAGATTTAGCCCCCTCGGATTATTTTCTGTTCCCAAACTTGAAAAAATAGTTCAGTATTATAGAGCTGAAGGGAGATTATGTTGAAAACTAAATATGTTTCTTTCCAAAATTTTTGTGTTTTCTTTGTTGAGTTAGGTACTTCTGGGACCACCCTCGTAAATTACCTATGCTTATTAAATCCATACACACACCCACTTTGCTGAAACGTAGATTATAGTTTCTTGTTGTTAATCTTGAATCATATTCACTAAATGATTATTTAAATTTGTAACAGTCTGTTCTGTTCTTTTGTTCGTGGATTGCCACCACGTCCTTGTACAAGCACGTTTAAATTCAGCAACCTATCTTTCTACTGTTCTAATTGAAGGTGAAAAGTCCTTATACACTTTTAACAATCGTTCATGAATTTGTTTTAGTGTTACTCCTTCCAAAAATAAGAATTTTATTACTGCACGATATTTAATTTTTTCTATTGTAAAAAATACTGTGACACATCAACTTTGAACCCTATAAATATACAAATGAGAAAATATAGAATAAGAAAACTTCACACGTGTTCATAATAAAGTAGTACAATTTTTAGAAAAATAAAACGGCGAATCTAATAGTGCCATCTTTTATCAAACGACAAAATTGATTGAAGAATGTGGTAGTTTCACCTAATATTTGTTTATATTGTTTTTGCTAACCTAAATCTATTTTCTACATATATTTAATGGGTTGTTAACCAATATTTCATCTAAATGAAAAAGCAGTACCTCACTCTTCAAACACGCAAATGTCTACGAAGTCTATATTAGCCGCATCAAATGGATAACTATGTTATCACAATGCGTATATAGACATAGCACTTTAAGCTTGGCATATGCCATTAGCTGCACGTCTGAGAATAATTCATTCATTGAACAACTTTGTACATACTCGTTTGTTATAACTACAATTTATTTTCATATTCAATTCACCTATCTCAATTCCTCTTTGTCGATTTAACATCTGCATTGCTTTTTAACTTTACGAAAACTATTAAGGTGAACTTTTTTTTATTATTCAGGCCAACTGCAATACCATCATATATTCAGTTGATGAACAATGGTGGCATAACTCGAAATTCTCGCGTCATTTTCTTTTACGACAGCATTCTAACTAAACCTATTATTTCTGCCGTTACGGCCATCTACATAATACCTAAAGAAAATATAATCAAACGGGAAGATCCTAGTGGTTAATGGCACGAAATATGTACTTATACATTGTTCAGCGTATTGTTCGGAACTGTTTGCAGTTTGTAGCACGGTCGATTTCGAAATTATGAAATGAATTCAGTACATTTTCATGCATAGAATGTGCACAATACGCTCTGAATACTCAAATGACTTCTGATTACTATATTTTAGTCGCTGGTCTCATGTATTATACATATTACGTAAATCTGTGTACTTCCAATAGGTTTACGTTTTTCCCAACTATTGTATATATAGTACATACACACACTTGGTTTTTTTACTTCAAACATTAAAATTAAATTTAATATGATTGCAATAAATTATTTCATATATCTAACATTGCGTAAATATTTTATCATAGTCCTATGAACTAAATACAAGTTTATTTATTTAGGTCAACATTTGGGAACCAAATCTCGTATTTCACCACGTAAGTTCTGTTACGGTAAAGAATTATATACACAGTCTGTCGCAGAGGAAACTGTACTTTTTTAAAATAAAAAACAAAAGCTTACATTTTGGTATTGCATCTGTTTCATTCAAAGTAGTCGCCTTTGGCTTCAATACAACGTTTTGCACGGTCAATTAACATGTCGAATGAATTTTTAAGTTCATCTTTAGAGATATCCTTCACGATCCCTGTCGACGCCTTTTTAATGGCTTCGACGTTGGCATAATGCTGTCATTTCATCGGCAAATATAGTTTGGAGAATAGATAGAAATCACTGGGGGCCAAGTCCGGCGAGTACACTGAATGGTTCATAGTTAAATTGTCATTTATAGTATACGAGTGTAGTCGTTTATATTTCGGGAACTGGCAAAACTATTAGTGTTGCCTCCGATCTGAATTTGTCATTTTTGACAATATATTTACAGTTTTATTATCCGGTTGCTATTTCTATTGTTGACAGTAACTTAAAAATTTTATGTCAGCAAAAAAATTGAAGTAACTCGCAAACATTTTCGTGCAATTATTTTTCATAACTTTCGGCGTAGATTATTTGAATTCTTTATATGGTGATGAAGCACCATCGAAATCTACAGTACATCGTTGGTATAGTGAATTCAAACTTGGACGGCGTTCTTCGGACGATGAATTTCGGGAAGGTCGTCCCACAAATGTTGTTATGTCGGAAAACATTAATGCAGTGTCTGAATTGATAATGCAAGACCGTCATGTGATATACCGTGTGATCGAGGCATCTCTAGGTGTTAGTAACACCAGCGTGCATAAGATCCTGCATGAACATTTAGCCTTTACTACGTAAAAGAAGAGCCAAGGAAATCTCACCGCTTTTTAAAGTGCGCACTAACACATTAGAATACTATTATTTCTTGCATCCGTTGTTTCATCTACCGTCAGTCATATTTTTTGATCTTCTAACTATGCTTTTATTTGGTCTGTAATTGAGTTTTTCACCCAACGAAAGTTATACTGTAATTGACCTCTTGTTGGCAATCTCCTTTCCGGAACGTTTTTCCCCTAAAAGTATTGAAATTCTTCATTGTCTACAATATTTTGTGGAATGTTGCACACACTTGACATAAAAATAAAGTCATATAGAAATTTATAATATGGTACATCACGTTGCGTATTTAACCGGTATTGTTTATTATTAACATGTCTTTTACACACAAATATACAGTACGGTAAAATGTTGATATTGCAAATAATACACTTAATAATAGTGCCAGCGTAGTCTAATGTCGAACATAGGTTCAGAAATCTATTAACACTCGTCGAACATAACAAAGAACGCCGTCGATTCGCTATCATCAATCTAATCCGTCATTCATACACATACTATACACATCTGAATCTCGTCTTCGGGTATATCCGATCGCTTTGGAAATATATCGTTGCGGCCAATGAGTACGCACGCGTTTCTGCAAGCCTACTTCCCAGTTCCTAAAATTGCGTTATCAATATATCATTATTTGGTTTTTATTTTAGTATTATTAAAAAGACAGTAGGTGACTCTGATGCACAATTTATTACATACGTCAAAATATCTTTTGTCCCTGTATAGATCTTTACTAGACTGAATAACTTTGATTCTTCTTCCTCAGATTTTATCGCAATATTTATTAATTGCTGCCCGACAAGCCTGTAATAAATAACTAAAATACTGAAGTAGAACATAACCTCATCAATTACATTAAACGAACGTTACAATTTTTAATTAGATAATATGTCATTTGTCAGACGAATTATTCGAAAACGTGACTGATATTAATTCAAAATGAAGTCACCGAACTAATTGTCTTTCAACAATTAATACTAAGAGATAATTACACAAAATTTTAACTTTACTCTTTTGTCGTAAAATTATAAAGGGAACACAAACAAATTAAAACAGAAGTCTGTGATATTTAAAACTTCTAAATGGGACGCATTTGCATATATACAATACCGGTCATATTTATTTGCCCACCCCAATTTTATGTGTTTCCTGAAATACGGATTATCTTTCGAAAAATCTGTATTATAATTATTCAACAACATTATTAGTGGAAGTAATTCCATATGAATTTCTACGAAAATCTTAAATTGTTTATGATATATCGTAAAGGTGTCATAAATTGGAAAAATACCATAAATATTATATAGGCTAATCCCTACAGTATTAACAGTTTTACCTGCATTTCCGAAAGGTATTACCAATATTGTGTTATTGTACTAACTAATTACAATATTAGGATGTTATTCAAAAAGGAAAATAAATTTTATGTCAGTCATCGTTCATCTTTTGTTGCGAAAACAGTGAAATGAAGAGTTATTGTGAATATTTTAATGCAATGCCGAAGACGAAGGAATTATCTGTTGAAGTGCGTGCTATGATAATTGCTTATCATCGTACGGGTAAAAGTAATCGCGAAATTGCAAAAGAATTACGATTAAATCGCAGAACCGTTGATTATAACGTTAAAAACTTGAAGAAAGTGGTACATTTTCCAACAAAAGAAGATCTGGACGACGCAAAGTGACGACATCTGCAGATGACCGGCATCTAATACGGATAAGTAGACGCGATAGACGAAAAACAGCACCAGAAATTGCTGCTGAAATGAATAGAGCGCGTGCTAAACCAATTAGTGTACAGAGAAGGTTAAGGCAAGCGGGTTTATGCGGAAGAAATGCGCTGCGAAAACCACTACTACGAAAGCAAAACAAGATAAAACGACTAAATTGGGTTAGAACATAAGAATTGGACGATTGATCAGTGGAATGATGTGTTGTGGACAGACGAATCGAAGTTTGAACTTTTCGGTAGTAAAAGGCGAATATTCGTAAGAAGATCCGCAGGAGAAAGAGTACTGCCAGAATGTATTGCGCCTACCGTAAAACATGCAGGAGGTTCAGTAATGATTTGGGGGTGTTTTGGTGGAAATTTTAGAAAATAAAGCTGTTCCTTCAGGACTAAGGATTCTTGGCGAAAACTTTGTATTTCAACAATACAACGATTCGAAACACACTTCTAGATTGTGTGGCGATTACTTGCGTCAACTGGAAGAGCAAGGGCAAATCTCTATAATGGTATAGCCAGCTCAAAGTCCTGATTTGAACCCAATAGAGCTTCTTTGGAAAGAATTGGACCGGAAGGTTCGAGAACGTGCTCTATCATCCACCAGTACTGTGGGAACAATTTCGAGAAGCCTAGGCACAAATTACAGAAGATAGACTGCAAAAATTAATTGAAAGGATGCCGCGGTTATGTGCCGCAATTATTAGAAATATAGATGAGCACATTGATGAGAGCAAAATTTAATAATAATTAATGATAAAGTTTTTATATAAGAAAAATGTAACTATTTTATGTTTATTTTACACTATTGTATTGGTACAATAAATAAATTTTCAGTACACATTTGATAGTTTAATAATTTTGGCTAAAACTAAGGGTGGGCAAATAAATATGACTGGTAGTGTATTCACAAAATATAATTTTTAATTTATTGAATAAGTAATGGAAGAAACCTCAGAGGGGTGTCTGTGAGGAAAGCAATTAAAACACAATAAACTTATGAAAGGATATACACACAACGTATCTTATTTCATAAACTCAAAATTATTTATAATTTAACTGTTAAAAAGGAATCATTCTATTATTAATAACACCCTATCAACTACATATGTTTCATCGAATGCACGAATCGTCAGGTTGATTTGTGTTATTAATGAACGATTCCTTCAGAGTGTTTATCATATCATTTCGATACAGAAAATAATGAATAATATCATATCTCCCTCTCTCGACCAATACATAAATGTATTGACCGACAAAGCAAGAACGCTTCTATCTCACATAGATCGGAGACTACGTTTCCAGTGTGTAATAGACAGAAACTTACGTCTAGGCTTTATGCCAATTAAAGAATGTTTTTAACATTCTTTAATTGGCATAAAGCCTAGACGTAAGTTTCTGTCTATTACACACTGGAAACGTAGTCTCCGATCTATGTGAGATAGAAGCGTTCTTGCTTTGTCGGTCAATACATTTATGTATTGGTCGAGAGAGGGAGATATGATATTATTCATTATAATTTAACTGTTTTTATTTTTACATAAAGAGAAAGAGAGAACAGACCAGTTCCCTCCTGTAAATAAAGATTTCTAATTCAATAAACGTTATCGATTTCTTTCCAAAGTCTCATCAAAAATGCAGTAAATAATAGAAATTCCTTATTTGGCTGACGTATTTTGAAATTGACATCTAATCAAATTGAACAGTACTACTACTAATGTAGATCTACAGTGTTATATTGTTGAAATTATATACAGAAGGTTCTCTGTATAACGGACAGTAGCGTTGTATATAAAACTGTCCATTGTTTAGAAACGTCCATTGGTGGTAGCAAAAAAAAAAGAGTATAAATAATTTTTAATTAATTTATTCTTACAACATACTTAACACTAACTTATTTAGAAAAATCTGAAATTTTAGTTTGTTTTAGATTTTCAATTCTTCTTTTTACAATTTGTGTTTCTATTGGGTTGGCAACTAAGTACTTTCGGTCTTTACTGATAGAGAGCGTTGCTTTATTTTTTGTATAACGTATGTTAGTGCTGTACTTTACCGTTTGTCGCGTGATACTAGTCACATTGACGTAACTTCAGAAGCAAGTAGTGCGTGATTTTTATTAAAGCTATTAGTTGTGGGTTAATTTTAAATGGAGTGCAGAAACGAACATTTTCGACATATTTTACTATTTTATTTCCGTAAAGGAAAGAAAGCTGCTGAGGCTCACAAAAAGATATGTGAAGTTTATGGTGCTAATTGCTTAACAGAGCGCACGTGTCAGAATTGGTATAAAAAATTCCGTTCTGGAGATTTTTCCCTCAAAGATGAGCAACGTTCTGGTCGGCCTACTGAAGTTGATAATGACCAAATCAAAGTCATAATTGAAGAGGATCGTCATATAACAGTTCGAGAGGTTGCGGAGAGGCTACATGTATCGCACACAGCAATTGAAAAACATTTAAAATGTCTTGGGCTAGTTAAGAAGCTTGATACTTGGTTACCTCACGAATTGAAAGAAATTCATTTAACACAAAGAATCAACTTTTGCGATATGCACCTTAGACGAAATGATACAGACCCTTTCTTAAAAAGAATCATCACTGCTGATGAAAAATGGGTGCAGTACAGTAACATAGTTCGAGAACGATCATGGAGCAAACACGATAAACCAGCTCAAACCACATCGAAAGCTGAATTGCATCCAAAAAAATCATGCTGTCAGTTTGGTGGGATTACAAAGGTATTGTGTTTTTTGAGCTGCTTCCAAGGAACCAAACGATCAATTCTGATGTTTACTGTCAACAATTAATAAAACTGGATGAAGCGATCAAAGAAAAACGGCCAGAATTGTCAAATCGGAAAGGTGTAGTTTTCCACCAAGATAATGCAAGGCCTCACACATCTTTGGCAGCTTGTGGGAAACTATTGGAGCTTGGCTGGGAAGTGATGCCACATCCCCCATACAGCCCTGATCTAGCACCATCTGATTATCATTTATTTCGAAGTTTGCAGAATTCTTTGAATGGTAAAACTTTCACAAATGACGATGACCTTCACTCGCATCTGGTTCACTTTTTTGCTGATAAGGACCTGAAATTTTATGAGTGCGGAATCATGCAGCTGAAAGAAAGATGGCAAAAGGTCATTGAGCAAAATGGAAAATATATAATTGATTAAAAACTATTCTTTCTTTAAAAAAAAGTGTTCTATTTTATACTACAAAACCGAAAGTACTTAGTTGCCAACCCAATACATTGCATACTATCTCAGCGACTTTTTCTCCTTAAGTAATATCGCCAGACAAGAAAAAGAAGTTTTGAATATCCTTTAGCTTTTCATAAGCTTCGTTAATGTTTTTAGTTTCTGAAATAATATCATCATCCTCACTGTCGCTATTACGTACTGCTTTAAAATTCACGCACACACTCTTGTATGCTAATATCGGGATTCTCGATATGTAAATTATCATCAATTTACGCATAAGATAATATATCAGGATAGGGTTTACAATGTTCTGACAGTAGCACATCGTCTTCAGCATTGAAGTCTATATTCTCGTAAATATCTTCGGCATTCCACTCACCAAATCCAGCTTTAAGATAACATTTGTTGATAGTTTCGGCGCTGCAGTTTTCCAAGCAGTAATGGCCCATATTAAAGCGCTGAGAATTTTCCTATATGTTTGGTAGATTTACAATGATTCATAGACGATAAGAGTCTTAACTAGAAGCATTCTGTAGTTGGTTTTAAAATTATTGATAAACCCTTAATCAAGTGGTTGGCAATGAGAGGTAGTGTTTGAAGACAAAAATATTAGTTAACATTTTGTAACTCAAGCTTTGAGTGTAACGTGGCGTTCTTTAAAAATAAAAGAACTTTTCTATTCCGCTGTTGCATTTTGCTATCAAATTTGGTTAACCAAATTGTCATAATTTTCCTCATCATCCACGCTTTCTTATTAGAATACCACTCCACTGGCAACCTCTCAACGTTTGCTCCTCTAAAGCATCGTGAATTCTTACTTTTCCCAATTACTAAAGGTCTTTCCTCTTCTCCAACCATATTCGTACGCAAGAGAATAGTTAATCTTTCCTTAGCAGCTTTGCCACCCGAACATTTTTCACCTTTTAATGCAAAGGTTTTGTTTGGCAAAGCCTGGAAAAAAGTCCAGTTTCATCTGCATTGAAAATGTCTTTCGGTGAGTATCCCTTTGTGATAGTTATCAACTGTGTCTTTTTGACAGATATTTCATCCACATTTACTGCGGCGGCGTCATCACGCAGCGATATGTTGTATCGCTGAGAAAACTTGTCAAACCACCCACATGAAGCTTTGAATTCATAATTTAGTTCTTGTGCAACTTCGAGAGCTTTTTCCCTTATTATTTTACCGGACAATGGAATATCCTTAGCGCACACTTTGCAAAACCAGTCATACACTATTTGGTCCAGTGCAGCTCCTTCTTTTTCACAAATTTCTTCTTTTGCTGCGAATTTCCATTTTCAGCAAACCGTCTATTAATATCAACTTTGTTTTTAAAAATATCACCCACTCGACTTTTACCGATACAGAATCTTTCCGCAAGCAGTCTCACACTAAGTTTATTCTTCTCTGCACACTGAATAACATGCTATAGAAGCTATTTCCGTTTTAAATAAGACCATCATTACAGTTGTATACTAAGTACTTTCGGTTTTGTAATATAAAATAAAACACTTTTTTTTAAAGAAAGAATAGTTTTTAATCAATTATATATTTTCCATTTTGCTCAATGACCTTTTGCCATCTTTCTTTCAGCTGCATGATTCCGCGCTCATAAAATTTTTGGTCCTTATCAGCAAAAAACTGAACCAGTTGCGAGTGAAGATCATCGTCATTTGTGAAAGTTTTACCATTCAAAGAATTCTGCAAACTTCGAAATAAATGGTAAAGAGATGGTGCTAGATCAGAGCTGTTTGGGGGATGTGGCATCACTTCCCAGCCAAGCTCAAATAGTTTCCCACGAGTTGCCAAAGGTTTGTGAGGCCTTGCATTATCTTGGTGGAAAACTACACCTTTCCGATTTGATGTGGTTTTCGAACTATGTTACTGTACAGGACCCATTTTTCATCACCAGTGGTGATTCTTTTTAAGAAAGGGTCGGTTTCATTTCGTCTAAGGTGCATATCGCAAAAGTTGATTCTTTGTCTTAAATGAATTTCTTTCAATTCGTGAGGTACTCAAATATCAAGCTTCTTAACTAGCCCAAGACATTTTAAATGTTTTTCAATTTTTGTGTGCGATACATGTAGCCTCTCCGCAACCTCTCGAACAGTTATATGACGATCCTCTTCAATTATGACTTTGATTTGGTCATCATCAACTTCAGTAGGCCGACCAGAACGTTGCTCATCTTTGAGAGAAAAATCTCCAGAACGGAATTTTTATATCAATTCTGACACGTGCGCTCTGTTAAGCAATTAGCAACATAAAGTTCATATATCTTTTTGTGAGCCGCAGCAGCTTTCTTTCCTTTACGGAAATAAAATAGTAAAATATGTCGAAAATGTTCGTTTCTGCACTCCATTTAAAATTAACCCTCAACTAATAGCTTTAATAACAATCACGCACTACTTGCTTCTGAAGTTACGTCAATGTGACTAGTATCACGCGACAAACGGTAAAGTACAGCACTAACATACGTTATACAAAAAACAAAGCAACGCTCTCTATCAGTAAAAACCGAAAGTACTTAGTTGCCAACCCAACACTTATTGCCTGCCTTAATTATACGTTGTTCATGTCCATTGTTAAGAATATTACAGCTGTCATAGTTATTATATATTTATATGTATGTAATTACATATAATAAACCGAAAGACCTTAATATATTAAAATATGTAATTATGTTTAGAAATTATAGGAATTGCAATGAAGTACTAATGTCCATTGTAAAAAAATAAATTTTCATTCAAATTTACTGTGTGGATGTACATATATTACTGTCCGTGTCCATTGTTAAAAATGTCCTTTGGTGAGAGATATTGTTATATAGCAAATAGTATACTGACGGTCGGTGCATCAGAAACTGTCCATTTATTAGAAATATTCATTGTCGGGAAATGTCCGTTAAGGAAGAATATATTAAGAAATCGTTTTTGAAAAAGAATTAAACACATTGCGGTTTTGCAAGGATATTATATATATTGTTATAATAAAACTAAAAGACAATTCACCGAACATAACACAATTAATAAAAAGAACTATGTTAAAAGCTCATAAATCAATGTCACAGTGAAAATGATGCAACCAAATATACAGCGAAAAAATACGCATGTTGGTAGTTCTCATTTCTTGAAAAGTGCATGAATTCATTTTTCGTGTAAATTCCAGTCAAGTGACAGTTGGTGTTAACATTAATATTAGTTCAAGTGAGATGGGTCGACAAATAATAACGTGTGGCATTCTGTAACGAGATGCATGATGCTATTGACAATGATAACACTTTCGCACAACGCATCGTGTTCTGTGATGAAGCGACTTTCCTTGTTAGTAGTCTGGTAAAAAGCACAATGTTCGAATTTGGGGTCTACAGAACCCACATGCAGCCATTGAACACGAGATTCGCAATGTGTTTTGTGCGATATCCCGATCATCTGTTTACGGCCCATTCTTCTTTGATGGAAACAGGGTTAACGGTCAGCAGTATCTCGCTATGTTACAAAAGTGGTTGTTTTCGAGGCTACACGAAGACATCTTCATTTTTCAACATTATCGTCGCCAAGTGCGTGAACATCTGAATGAAACTCTACCGAACCGTTGGATTGGTCGTCAAGGAGCTGGCGACTTACCATGTCTCAGCTGGGCTCCACGGTCCTCGGATTTGGCACCCTGTGACTTCTTCCTATGGGGTTTCGTTAAAGGCAACCACCACTCTCACAGAACCTGGAAGAGTGGAAGAACCGGATCCATACTGCCATAACATCACTGACGAAGGACGTGCTTGCCCGAGTATGGGAGGAATTTTAGTAGCAATGTGATATTGTTCGTGTCGCTGATGAAGGACATATTGAACATCTGTAGTCTAAACTTGAGAGGTTCGTAAACATGTGTGTAAAGTTTCATATTCCTGTATCATAAAGTTTAATAAATATATGCATTCGAAATACGTATATTCTCCTTGAAATACTCTGTATATATGAACATAAATTATTACACGAATAAATACACCCCTACGCATCTATGGCTCAGAGTACCTGAATCCTATTTACATTATCGTTAGCTTATCGCACTTTTATACCTGGGGATGCCATAAAGCGACATGGCCAAAAAGAAAATATCTTGAAACGAACTAAACATACCAGGGTAGTTTGACAAGTAGTGAGAATGGAAAAGAAAAACTAATTTTTTAAATACAAAATAATTTTTATTTTTCAATATATTCTCCTAAAAGAGCAATACATTTATTTCAACGGTGCTCCAATGCCCTTATGCCATCTCTAAAATGTGATTCCGGAAGGCTTGCAAAATACTCATTTACAAAGATGATAAGCTCGTCGTTAGACGAAAATTTCTTTCCACCTAGTGCCGTTTTCAATTTTGGAAAAAGGTGGAAGTCGGAAGGGGCTAGATCCGGCGAACAAGGTGAATGCGGTAATAATTGGAAATGCAACTCGTGGATTTTGGATATCGCAACTGTGCTGGTATGCGAGGGAGCGTTGTCTTGGTGAAACAGAATCTTTTTCTTTGCCATTCCTGGCCGTTTAGCACGAATCTCAACGTTTAATTTTTGTAGAAGGTCTGCATAATATTGTCCGGTTATTTTAGCACCTTTCTGAAGGTAATCAATGAGCAAAATGCCCTTTGAATCCCAAAAAATTTATGCCATCACCTTGTTTGCCGATAAAGTGGTTTTCGCTTTATTTGGAGGTGCAGAACCACGTTCTAAACATTGTTTCGACTGTTGTTTAGTTTTGGGTGTACTGTAGTGTATTCAAGTTTCATCGTAAGTAACAAATCGCCTACAAAAATCAACCGGATTTCGCATATAAATCTTGCCGAAAGCTTGGAAAGGCCCAATTCTTTCGTTAAAATGTGATATACGCGTTCTGTTAAAATATTTACCATGTCTGCTATCTCTCTCACTTTGAGTCGTCGATTTTGCTTAATAATATTGTATTATGGATTTTTATAATCATTTCCTTAGAAGTCACGATTTTGGGTGCTCCAGAGCGCGCTTCATCAACACAGCTTGTTCTACCACGTTTAAATTCATTTACCCATCTACTTATTGTGGCGGATGATGGAGCAGATTCACCTAATGTTTCCCGTAACTCATCTTTTATTTCGGTAGCTTTCATACCCTTAATTAGGAAGTATTTAATCACCGCACGGTACTCTGCTTTTTCCATTTTAACAAAACGACGTGTTGCTTCTTTTTCAATCAGCTGTCAAAAATAAACTAATCAACCGATTTATCTAAATATCGGAATGTAAACATATAAATAGCCAACCTAAATTACAGTGCATTTGTTTTATCAATTAGAGCGCCACCTATGTGTCATTCTCAGTAGTTGTCAAACTATCCTCGTATTTCCCAGTCGGTTTTACATGATCGGGAACCATACAACAATACAATAACAAAAGATTTAAAAAAATAATCCGGGATATTAGGTGTGTAAAATTCCTATTTAATACTGCACCTTCACCAATAACATTTCTTACTATTGTGAATGTATGTATATACCAATCAAGAAGAAGCGTACCATACTGAACCAATAAATAAACAAAAGAATGTTAAGTTTCCAACGCGTAATTGCTTAACATGCAGCCAACCGTTCCTATTGAATTAATTATTAGTTCAATCTATTTCTGCGCTTAGAAATATAGCATCAGCATTATAATTAGCAGTACCAGAATGGGACTCAAATAAATGCACGGATTAACACTTGCAAATCTCGACGCGTTCTCTCTATTTACATTTACATAACACAATATTATTCTTTTGCATACGTGACTTTTACAATGAAAGGTCCGTCACTTAATCTAATCATTTCAAGTACGACGGGTTCAGCAACAGCAGTCGCCGAAAATAATGTAAACACTATACATCATCGTACAACTACAAACCATCGTGTAAACAAGGATAAACATCCTAAAAGCATCGGATATTTCCTCTCACTAGCTGCTGACGTAACGACTGGAACAATTAATATACTGGTATCTCTGACGCACCCATAATTAGAAATTATCGAACGAAAATCGGAGCGGAAATGTTATGCGCATCTTCATGTATGTGTGTGTGTGTAAGAGTCTACAACTTTTGGTTCATTGTCACTGCAATTGCCGCAACGTGTTTATAATAGTTATTTATAATGTTGCTTACTCAACTTATTTGGGTTTCATAGAACTAACTCTAGGTTCAACATATAAAAGTGCACATACAACGTAGAGAAGTTAATAACTATTATTGCAAATTTAAAAAACGCAAGCTCTGATTATACTGCATATGTAGAAAACCATATACACATAAGTAGAGTTGTAATATTTATGCCGCGGGCCAGGATCGTAACAAGGCGAATGTACAAGCAGGCAACCTCGTAATACTTGCGTTATTTATATTATTTTTGTTTTGTTTTATAAATAACACATTTAGATTATTCACAGCTATTGTTGCGTACCGCAAAATGGATAAGACCGACAAAATATCTGCAGCATGACGTAAGTTTTCACATTTGCTTCGGGTAGCAACATACGCCGTGATGAAAAGATGTTAAAGTCGCTTTCAAATATGTCTCCGACGTGTGAAAATTGGCTCTGGTGGCTCGGGAATACCGGGGTACCGTCTGTGGAATTCTCGAATTCGCTTTAAAGATTTCAAAAACACTCTTTTGGTATTTGAAATTAATGCATCCATCTCTGGATAACGTTATCGAATACTTTGTGCTACAAAGTGTAAAGCATGAATTTTACAAGTTCCTCACACTCGTCTCTAGGGAACGGGCTACACTACACATTGCCGTTACACCATCACTCACACACATCAACAGTTAGTCAGTCGAAAGTTTTTTTAGCGTATCCAGCACTACCTTCATAATTGTTTTGCCAGTATACTTTTCTAATCTTTTACTAACTAATACAATGGAAAATGTCGCTTTAACAGGATCTAGAACAGTAATCGTCTTAACAACTTGCGAAATTCTCAAGTAATGCTACGTAATCGACTTAATTTTTTTCATAACTTCTATAGTCGAAATCAGGAATATTTTCCGATCACGTGATCACTGCCGTATGAAATAAGATGTCGACAGAAAGTGGGGATATCAAATTAAATACTAAATATATTTATTTTGCTGACAGATGCAATAATGTATTGTATAGCTGACCTGTGAAAATAGGAGATACTGAATATAGAAGAAGAACTAATCACGAGCTTTCACAGGAAATAGGAGAGGACATAGTAAAAAAAATTAAACAACAGAGAGCTAAATGGTTATGACATGTATGGAGAGCGGGACCAAACGCAGTAATACCATATATGAGGTTATGGAATGGAGTCTGAGAAGAAGGAGGAGAGGGAGACCGAGAAGTACGTGCAAGTAACTGGAAGCAGAAAGTGGGGAATAGAGAACAATGGAAAGAAGTCCGTGAAAAGATATATGTTAGGCTGGAAAAGGAGGGTGATCTCTCCAACATAAAACAGATCTAGAGAACCGAAAGGTGGCTTAACTCCTTCGGGAGTGTTACGCCATGATAATAATAATAGCTGACCTGTAAACCTGCAAATAGTAAATTTAAAAGCTGCCTACGTAGATTACCCAAGTGTAAACTTACAGGGATGATGAAATAAATAAGATAAATTAGCTATTAGAATAATATAAATAACAGCGGTAAAATACAAAGAATATAACAATATCAGAACCGTAGAAAAGACAAACTTCATAAGTCAAAATACAGAACACTATTTTACCTGTATTATACGTGACACATGTGTGCATAATACACATACTCTGCATACGTCTGTTCCAATTTTTTCACGATTTCTTGACAAGACGTAACGCTTAACACTATTAGTAAAATATTTGCGCCCTTTCTTTCTTCAACGCATATGAATACCGAAAATGCAGGTATATATTCGTATTTTGCAACGTTATTGATAGACCGGCAAACTTTCGTGGTTTAAACTTTATAAATCACACCTTTTGAAACTATTTATTATAAATTGACTAAAATGTTTCATATATAATACCTGTCTAATGCAACATATATTACAATACCTTTTCTTTGTCCAAATAATATATTCGAAAAGAAAATTAAAAGCCCCTAACCTTGATACTGTTTGTATTCTAAATATATATTTCGAGAATTAAGCTGCCAGCTTCGGTTAGAAAAAAACTTATAAAGGCACTGCTTAAATAGGGGTTCCTAGTAAAACTACACAAAAAAACCAAAAACACTATGTATAGGTATCGATGTGTAATAAATATCGAATAGAATCTTTCGTGGTTTTGTGCGTAATTTTACTACGAGCCCATGTTTCAATACTGCTTAAAGTTTTACTACTTAGCCGCCGAAATACATACTTAGGATACAAACAATCTCGTGGTAAAAGGTTTTTATTTTCCTTTTGATTTAATCAATTAAGGTTAATTAATATATCTTCTTTCCACAATAGTTTCCGTATTCTGTATACGTATTTTGACAACTAAATTGTCATCATCAACAGATAATTAATCAAAGCCAAATACACATTGTGTATTTAGCTTTTGACAGTGTATGTACGGGTCTTGCCGTGGTTCCAGGTGCGACACTGTGATTGAATTATTTACTGATGATGACAACTTAATTATCTAACTATCTATAGAGAACACGAACATTGATATAGAAAGAGGTTATATTAACCTTAATTGATTAATTTAATTAACACAGTCTCCATTAAAATCTACGTTCTTTTGGTTATTCACTTATTCAGTCCCCAAAGTAACTTGCAACTAATATACAGTCAGAGACTAAAGTTTAAATACACCTCAAAAATTGTATGTTTAAAGAAAAGTAAACGTTTCACAAAAATTTATAGTATGCAGGTTTATTTATCTTCATAAATAACAAAAAAAACGATAACAAAAAATATAGACTTCATTACAAACATAACGGTAATTCTGAAAAATACGATAAAATTCACTGGACAAAAGTTTAAATACAAACATATTTACATCTTTGAATGTTATTCCATTTTTTAAATAATTTAAAAAAGAAAAACATTTCAATACTTTGTTGGACCGCCATGGCTATCGATAACTGCCTGCAAGCGGCGTGGCATAGAAAGTACCAAGCTTTCTGTTTCAGAAGGCGATATTTCAGACCAGATTTTTTTAAGAGCTCGTTTTAGCGATTCTTTGCTTGTTATTAAAGTTTTCGCTAATTTCCGCTTCATTAAATCCCAAACGTGCTCAATTGGGTTTAAGTATGGTGATTGAGGTGGGCTATGGAACTGCCTGGGAGCATAATAAAGCAACCACTCTTTCACAGAAAGTGCGGTGTGCTTGGGATCGTTATCCTGTTGAAAGATCCAACGGGGTCCAAGGCCCAAGATGTCGACGGATACTTGCAAATTTCTTTCCAATATACTCTTGTAAAGATGTTGATTCATTATGCCATCAATAAACTCCAAATTCCCAACGCCGGCTGCTCTCCAATCGCTCCCCAAACCATTACATTGCCACCTCCATATTTTACCGTAGGAACCAAATTTTGTGTTTGAAGGGCAGTGTTTCGCTTGCGTCAGACTTTTGAACGTCCATCGCTTCGAAATAAATTAAATTTGCTCTCGTCTGTAAAAAGAACTGTTCTCCAAAACATAGCGTCTTTGTTTTTATACTTATTTGCAAACTCCAGTCTAAGTCGTCTGTTTTTTTCACTTATCAGTGGCTTCTTTCGGGGAACTCTGCTTTTATATCCATTTTCTCGCAATGCTCTTTGAACAGTTTTTGAATGCACATGCTTGTTGTAGTTATTAGCGATATCATCTGCAAGTTTTGGGGCATTTATTCTTGGATTCTTTTTCACTTCTCTTACGATATGGTTAACATCACGACTGGAAAGTTTTTTTGGTCGACCGCTTCTTGGCATATTTTCTACTGAGTCAGTTTGCTTATATTTTCTAATTATATTTTGAATACTAGAAAATGGTACATTTAATAATTTTCCTATTTCTCGATAGGATTTTCCTTCCTTAAAATGTTTTATTATTAAATGTTTAACGCTGGACTCAATTTCTTTACCTTTGCCCATAATTTTCAATAGAACTTCCAATGCTGACAATAAGACCGCTACTAATAACAAGTGGTGGCTTTTAAAAAAAGAATTTGATCGAAACATATGTACATTCATAAAATATAACTATACTTTGTTTTTGGGAAATGAAAGGGAGTTTTTTGTTTTGCAAGATGTATTTAAACTTTTGAGGTGTATTTAAACTTTAGTCTCTGACTGTATCTCAAACTAAAATAATCATTAACATTATCAACTCCTTTATTACTCGTGATGTGTAATTCTTGATAATGGATTGTAATTCGAGTTGTTTGGGCTGTTTTCATCGTTTGTAGAATTTAAGTATTCCCGAATACTTAAAATAACTTAAATTTCACAAACGATGAAAGCAACCTAAACAACATTTCGCATTTTTTTCATATCCGAGCATAAAATCTTAAAATTTCTTGTTTACAACTTGAAAAACTACATTAACATATTAATTAATCATTAAATTGTCTTCAGGTTTTAACTGCACCTACATGTATACTTATACATGGAAAATTTTGCTCATGAATATTTACATAAATTATTATACGACATTACAACAAAGTTTTTTTTAAGTAATATACACATATATCAAAAGAATATGTAACAAATATTGATTTGTTAACCGATAAATCGTAATCGATAATAAATCCTTTCCATCATATTTAAGGAATGATTTATATTTCAAATTTTCATTGATCAGCACATAATCTTATTTAATTTAGGACACACATATAGTACATAGTTTATAGGATTACTTAGGAAATTAATTTCCCTCACAATCTACTATACCGGGCGTTCAATCCCAAAGTCGAACATAGACAATTAACAGTATATTAAATTATTAAGCCCCTTGTAATTATTTCTATACGAAAACAATAAATAAATATTAAGTAATAAATGCTTCAAATAATTTTTATTAAAAACGAAAGCAAGAAAAAATAAATTACAACAAATACTCAAATAACCCCCTATTTTGTACTAAGCAATACCCTAGTCCACAGGTTCCCAAACTTTTCAAAGCCATACGTCGCTATAGACACGACTATGTGGTTTTGCATCGCTTCCAACTAATGAGAATTAACTGTCATTCGGGTCTGATCAGAAATTTCTCTCTTTCTTTTTGAAATACAGTATACGAGGGTAGTTTGACAAGTAGTGAGAATGGAAAAGAAAAACGAATTTTTTAAATACAAAATAATTTTTATTTTTCAATATATTCTCCTAAAAGAGGAATACATTTATTTCAACGGTGCTCCAATGCCCTTATGCCATCTCTAAAATACGATTCCGGAAGGCTTGCAAAATACTCATTTACGAAGATGATAAGCTCGTCGTTAGACGAAACTTTCTTTCCACCTAGGGCCGTTTTCAATTTTGGAAAAAGGTGGAAGTCGGAAGGGGCTAGATCCGGCGAATAAAGCGCATGCGGTATTAATTGGAAATGCAACTCGTGGATTTTGGACATAGCAACTGTGCTGGTATGCGAGTGAGCGTTGTCTTGGTGAAACAGAATTTTTTCTTTGCCATTCCTGGCCGTTTAGCACGAATCTCAACATTTAATTTTTGTAGAAATTCTGCATAATATTGTCCGTTTATTGTGGCACCTTTCTGAAGGTAATCAACGAGCAAAATGTCCTTTGAATCCCAAAAAATTGATGCCATCACCTTGCTTGCCGATAAAGTGGTTTTCGCTTTCTTCGGAGGTGCAGAACCCAGAAATGGTGAACAAAATCGACAAGGCGGTACTGGATGATCGTCGACTGAAAGTGCGCGAGCTAGTAGACATAGTAGGCATTTAAAAAAGTGCGGTACATCGCATATTATCTGAAAATTTGGACATGAGAAAGCTGTGTGCAAGATGGGTGCCGCGTCTACTCACACTCGAGTAAAAACAGTGTCGTGAAGATATTTCAATTGAGTGTTAAGCGAAGTTTCACAGCAACAAAGCAGGATTTTTGCGCCATTAATAATGGATAAAACATGGATCCATCACTTCACATCCGAGACAAAAGAACAATCAAAACAATGGACTCAAAAGGGAGAACCGGCTTCAAAGAAGGCGAAGACCGTTTCATTTGCAGACAAGGTCATGGCATCGGTTTTTTTGGGATGCGCGTGGAATAATTTTCATTGACTATCTTGAAAAAGGAAAAACTATCAACGGCGAGTATTATGCGAACTTATTGCAACGTTTGAGCAAAGAAATCAAGCAAACCCGACCGCATTTGGCCATGAAGAAGGTGTTATTTCATCAAGACAATACACCAGCTCGCAAATCCGTTATTGCAATGGCCAAAATGAATGAATTAAAGTTTGAATTGCTACCTCATACACCCTATTCACCAGATTTGGCCCACTCGGATTATTTTCTGTTCCTAAACTTGAAAAAATGGTTCAGTGGTCAAAGATTTTCCAACAATGAAGAAGTGATGTCGGTAGTTGACGGCTATTTTGAGGAGCAGACGTTTGAGCGAAGAAATCAAGCAGAAACGGTCGCATTTGGCTAAGAAGAAAGTATTGTTTCATCAATACATTGCACCATTTCACAAATCCGTTATCGCAATGGCCAAAATTAATGAATTAAAGTTTGAAGTGCTACCTCATACAGCCTATTCTCCAGATTTAGCCCCCTTGGATTATTTTCTGTTCCCAAACTTGAAGAAATGGCTCAGTGGTCAAATACTTTGAAACGATGAAGAAGCGATGTCGGCAGTTATTGGCTATTTTGAGGAGCAAAACAGTTCTTATTATAAAAAGGGTATCGAACTTATTGAACATCGCTGGGAAAAGTGTATAGAGCTGAAAGGAGATTATGTTGAAAAAGAAATATATTTCTTTCATAAAGTTTTGGGTTTTCTTTGTTAGGTCTTGTACTTCTGGGACCACCCTCGTATATTACGCTCTTATGGAGTACCGTCCTGGCTTTACACGCGTCGGTGTTCTGTTTCAAATCTGTACCAACCTTTTACAATTTTGACAACCACATGATACCCAACCTATATATTAGAAGTATTTATCTGACAATCTAGTACAAACGTCATTGATTAAATGCACTAATTCTTGTAGTGGATAACCTATAGTGATTCCAATTTGGCTCTCTGTTTAAAAAAAACAGTATACTTCAATATATTAAAGATTCATGTATGTTGTGTAAATAATCAATTGAATGTATTCATGTGAATTATACTCATCATATACCACTTGATCAAATAGCAGATGTGTTTTTTCTTGAACATTAAAGGTCGTACAGGTACAAAAACATAAACAAACTAAAAAATAAATTAATTACATGTGCTGGCAATGCATTCAGTATTTTCCAAGAAAAAACCCAAAATGACGGGCATTTCCCATTCATACGTGTATATGTTTATTACATCTTGACACTCGATTATTTACATAAGGATTATATAACATGTTAGATCCTCATTAAGAAGGCTACGATAATTTTAGTTGATTTAATTGATTTTTGGAAAGACCAATCATACCCAATTGAGAAATTGTTAAACGTATATGCATTAATTACATATACACGCACGTACATATACAATTAATAAAAACTCGAAATTTCCTGCTTATTTAGTTTTAATTAAGACAGAAATTAATGAAAAAGAGAAGCACCTGGCCGGGAAGCGGTGGACAGGGATCGATTTCCCTCCGAGGGCATGATTTTTTCATTAATTTCCGCCCTAATTAATGCAGTGTAATAAGCATGAAATTTCGAGTTTTAATTGAGAAATGTTTAAATTTACCATAAAATAATATTATTAAAATTTTTATAATATGACCAAAGGGTCTCTTTATTTAAAAATAAAGTGTAACAGAATGAATCAGGTTTTCTTGAACCAACACTCTTGCGTACGTATCTACTTCGGGAGTCCCACAAGGTTCTACTCTGGGTTCTCAAATTTTCGCCTTTTTTATTGATGATCAATGATGTAACGCAGTTGATGTAAACATCTTCTCTCTCTTTCACTGGCAGCGATATTGAAAACATTTAACTTTCATGATTGATTAGTACCTACACCCTTACAGCTTACTTTTGGGGACTATAAGGAACATATTCTGTGGACTTCCGGAGGGAAGGCAGTCAAAACAGTGGACTGCAAAGTGGGAACCGGCTCCAAAAAAAGAAAAAACTGTTTTTTCGGCTAGGAAAGTGACGGCGATTGTTTTTTGGGATAGTCGTGGAATTATCTTAATCGATTAATTTCAAAAAGGATAAACTAATACAGCAGCATACTACGCATCATTACTGGACAAGGTGAAGGCATAAATTGTGGAAAAACGGCCACATTTGCAGAAAATGAAAATCCTGTTTCACCAAGACAACGCGCCGTCTCACACCATGGCGAAAATCCACGAGTTATGGTTTAAACTGCTTGACCATTCACCTTACTTACCAGATCTAGACCCAAATGACCTCTTTTTGTTCCCTCATCTAAAAATTGTGTTCAGAAGATAGAGATTTTCGTCAAATGAGGAAGCAATGCAGAGAAAAACGCCGAGTACTATTTGGACGGATTAAAGAAATGGGAGCATCGCTGGGATAAGTGTGTAGAGTTACAAGGAAGCTATGTAGAAAAATAAATATACATTTTAAGGAAAAATGTCTTGTACCTTTGTTAGGTCGGAAAGTTTTCAGATCACCCTCGTATATATTATTATAATATGACAACTGCTAATATGCCAACATTCTCGTTTTGGAAACATGTTCTGCTTCTGAGGTACATAATAACAATACAATAAAGCGATTTCATTTCAATTTTTCAAATATACTTAAGTATTATTATATAATTATATTTTCACGTATCAGATGGCGCTAGACCATAATGCTATACCTAAGGGATTAAGCGCAACTCAATTACAAAAATCGATGAAGTGTAACCGTTATTGCAGTTGTTTATTCTTTTGTAAATGCATTTGTTTTTGTTAGTTTCCCATTTTTCGAAAGTTTGTAGTAATCATAAAGCAAGTCCCTGTTGTATAACAAATTCTAAACCAATCCAACCAAAACAAGACATGATATACTCAGAAAATATTTTATTTCATTTATTTTCAAAACAAAAGCTTCAATGCAATATTTCGAACTGACTGAATTTTTTATTTTATATTGTAGGAACCCATTATATTTTTTTCTTCAAATTTATGGTGGCGACATAAATAAGGTTAAGTGATGCCGTTGACCATGGATGTATAAATATAGTATTGGTGGCACTTATGTGTAATTATAGTGGGTGTTTTTTAAGCTGCATGAGAACTATCGATACCGATAACTATGGTTTGACAGCTGATAATGTCAAACTGTGTTGACATTTCTGTTCATCATGAATTGTTTAACGCCAGAACAACGCTTCCAAATTGTGGAAATTTATTTGTATTTTGAAAAAAATAAATCTGTTCGCAAAGTTCATAGAGCACTTCGTTCATTTTCTGGTCAACATAATCGGCCAAGAAATTCGTGCAGTTATTGATCGTTTTCGCACTACTTTTATTCTTCTCGATTCAAAACCATCAACAAGATAAAGAAATTGTTGCTGTAGCGCGAAGTATTGAAGAATGAACGATTCGTCGTCGTTCTCAATTTGTCCTTCGACTACGTGAAAAATTTTACGTATGGATCTTGGCTTACGTGCCTATAAAATACAGCTCGTGCAAGAATTGAAGCCAAATGACCATCGTTTGCGTGGCATTTTTGCTGATTGGGCTCATTTGAAACTGGCCGAAGATGAGCATTTTTATCAAAGAATTGTGTTTAGTGATGAAGCTCATTTCTGGTTAAATGGCTACGTCAATAAGCAAAATTTCCGTATTTGGAGCGAAGACAATCCTCAAGCCGTTAACGAATCACCATTATATCGATCAAATTGACTATTTGGTGCGGTTTACACGCTGGCGGCATCATCGATCCTTATCTCTTTCGAAATGAGGAAGGAGCTGCAGTTACGGTGAATGGCGAGCGCTATCGACCCATGCGTCGTCCAAAAATTAATCAGCTAAACATCGACGACATTTAGTTCCAACAAGACGGCGAAACTTACCACACAACGCGCTTAACAATCGATTTATTGCAAAATCAATTTGGCGACAACTTTATTTCCAGAAGTGGTCCTGTTCACTTTTTATGGGGCTATGTTAAGTCATTGGTTTATGCCAACAAACCAGCAACTCTTGAAGCATTGGAAGCCAATATTCAAGCCACCATTGACGCCTTACTGCCAGATTTATTGGAAAAAGTAGTCAAAAATTGGACTGATCGAATTGACCATGTAACTCGTAGCTGCGGCGGATATATGCCGGAAATTATATTTAAAAAATAAATGCCATGAAATTATCTACCAGATTATAATAAAAAAATTTTATTCCAACAATATTTCTGTCTTGCATTATGATTTTAAGTTCCCCAGCTTTTAAAAAAACATCCTATATATTGAAAGAATTGACTGTAATATTAAAGAGATAATACGATCATCAGCTGTAATGTGTCCAATACAAAAGGAAGATAATTACTGAACACGACGCCAAGTCATCATTTTTACTGAAGGACTTGGAAAAGTTCAGTAAACTTGTTCACTATTATGTCTGGCTGCGTAAATTCCACCTCTTCGTAAATCATATGTACCGGAGTTCTAGATGCAGAACGTTTGTTGTTGATAAACTTTCAGAATATCTCCGAGTCATCTGTAATATTGGTTTCAATCTGAGTTTGATAAGCATTACAAGCATATTTAGTTCCCTGCTTGAACAATTATCTTTATCTCCTAATCTCTTCATAATAGTGGAGGAATTTCGTAGAATTCTTTCGTGCATATTAATTCTCGTACATGATTAGTGAACCAAGGAGGGTATTGCTTATTCGAAGCTCTCATTTTTGATAGAGCTAGTACTGGCAGAAAACTGGTTGTATTGTTCAAGGCATTTTAATTTAACTGAACAAAAGGCATGAAGCTTTATGGCATCCCCTGTTGTAGAAATATGATATAGCAACGATAATGTAATTGATATTGAGGTACCCTGAGCCGCAGATGGGCAAAGGTATATTTTGTAAAAGCTGTTTTTTAATAACTCAAACCTTTAAATGCATTTAGAACATCAAAGTTCGCACATATCAAAAAATAACGCCTGCTCTAAGAACAATTTTAGACTGATAAAACGCAATTAGGAAAAGTTTATTTAGGTGCATTTGTTATGGGAAGTGAATAATAAATCACAGCGATCAAATGAAACAGGTCTATTAAATTTTAGGAAAAAACATCCAGATTTCTCTATCGAAAATTTAATCACTTAAGGTTGATATATAACCCCTTTTCACATTCATTTTCGTATTGTGTATACGTATTTCGACAACTAAATTGTCATCGTCAGCAGATAATTAAACAGTGTCGCACCTGGAAAACTACAGCAAAAACCCGCACGAAGCAAATTTCGTACACGATCCGTGCCGTCGAAAGTCAAAACGCACACTCAGATTATTTACGTACACTACATATTATGTAAATAAATTGATTGATTGATTATCCCCATTGATTACCTATAATTTAATTAATTTAATTTTTAAATTAATCATGGCATTTTATTATTAAACGCTTCTCTTCTTTGTTAATGTGTTGGTTATTTTGTCGTAATCATAAATTTTACTCTTTTTCATTGGGAGTTTTGACAATTGAGATAATAAAACATTTAATTCTTGATAACGCATGGCGACCCCTCGGGGGAGAGGCCCCCGTCTTATTTATTTATTTTATATTAAGTTATTTATTTTCTTCAACCTGCAATACCTTTTGCTGTTACATACATGTTTTTATTTTTTTTTTAAATTACAGTAAATAAACAGACCGCACAAAGGCGTTCCTTAAATTTTATATTGTAATTGCCTTACAAATATTTCGAATAGCTTCGCTAATTCTTTTATAATATGAAGACAATTAGCAAATATCCTATAAGGAAAATTTTAATGGAGACTGAGGTTGATTAAATGAATCAATTAAGTTGAATTTGATGGAGCCTGTGGTTGATTGACTTGATCAATAAGGTTGATATATAACCCCTTTCCACAATTAACTATTTGTAAATTCTGTATACGCATTTCGACAACCAAGTTGTCATCATCAGCAGATAATTTCAAAGTGTCGCACCTGGTAAAACACGGCGAAAAAATTGTACGAAAAATAAACTCCGTACGCGATCCGCACCGTTGAAAACCAAGATGTGCGCGGAGTTTATTTTTCGTACAATTTTTTCGCCGTGTTTTACCAGGTGCGACACTTTGAAATTATCTGCTGATGATGACAACTTGGTTGTCGAAATGCGTATACAGAATTTACAAATAGTTAATTGTGGAAAGGGGTTATATATCAACCTTATTGATCGAATCAATTAAGCTTACTATAACCACTTTCCACGTGAATTTTCGTATTCTGTATGGGTATTCCGACAACTAAATTGCCATCATCAGCAGATAATTAAACACAGTGTCACACCTGTATCCACGGCGAAGCCAAATACGCAGTGTGTATTCGGCTTTCGACGGTGTAAGTCTAGCACGACATTGTGATTAATTATCTGCTGATGATGACAACTTTGTTGTCTAAACATGTATGCAGAATACGAAAATTATTGTAGAAAGGGGTAATATTAACCCATGATTGATTAAATATCCTATATGTATCTTTTAGATGTGGATAAATGAAAGAATCCAGGATTGGTAAAGAAGTCAAATACAATTATTTACCTCGTCTTATAGGATATTGCATTGTCGTGTTAGAAATATCCGTTACAGTAGTTTCATCGCCATGTAATTGATATCAAAATGATTGTAATAAACTAATAGGTGTATCATTATGATGTACTTTTTTTAAGAGCGACTTTTTGACAGATAAAGTGTGAATCGTGTCAAATTTTCACACTATTTTAGTTAAGTAAAGACTCAGTTTGTCTCTAAATTATTCAGCTGTAGTACGAAAATCAGAGATCTACGAGAAATGTGTTTCGTGCGCTTACAGCAACGTATGGTCTACGTAATCAGCCCACCGAACGCACGATTCGCTATATCATCGAAAAATTTGAAATGCAATTTTCATTATTGGATAATACGCGACCAAATAGACCACATCTAGCACATAGTGAAGAAAATATAGCGATGTCAGCTAAGAGTGTATGCAATGACTGTGAAGAATCGATTCGACGCAAATCTCAATAGCTTGGCTTATGGTATGCCACAATTTGGCGTATTTTACGTAAGGATCTTAGTTTAAAAGCATACAAAATTTAACTCGTTTAAGAATTGAAATCAGCCGACCTTTCGAATCGTCGCTATCTCTGTTTTGGAATATTGAAAAGCTTGAAAAAGATCCACTGTTTTCGACCAAAATTTTGTTCAGGGATGAGTTCTATTTCTGGCTTAATGGCTACGTCGATAAGCACATTTTCCGTATTTGGAGTGAAGAGTAACCTGAAGACATTCAAGAGCTGGCATTATATCCAAACAAAACCACGGTTTAGTGTGATTTACAGACAAGTGGAATCATCGGTCTATATTTCTTCAAAAACGAAGATGGCCGTAACATAACTGTGAATGGCACCCATTATCGCACCATGACAAAGAACTATTTATTGCCTGAAATTCGTCCGTAATTTAGACGACAATTATTTCCAACAAGATGGCACTATTTGTCATACAGCCCGTGAAAGCATGGTTTTATTGCGAGACAATTTGGTGAACATTTAATCTCACGTAATGGACCTGTGCAATGACCACCTAGATCATGTGATTTCACGTCTTTAGACTTTTCCTTTTGGGATTACATAAAAGTCAAAGTATACATGGATAAGCCAGCTACGATTGAGTAATTGGAAGCCAACAGTACTCGCGTTATTCGCCAAATACCACTTGAAATGCTCGAACGCGTCATCGAAAATTGGAGCTTCGGAATGGAGCATGTTAGGCGCAGTTACAGCCAACAGTTGAAAGAAATAATTTTTAAAAAATAAATGTTAATGATTCTTTTGTATTATAATATAGAATACCCGATAAAATTGAAGATTTTATTTTCTTTATTTTTGAAAAAAGTACTTCCAAATGAATAACCCCTTATTATTAAACCTTTTTTTTTAAATGAAACCTTCGTATGTATTGTATTTGCTTATTTGTCAAAAGAACGTAACCATAATTCATTTATATTTAATTTAATATATATTTAAGAACGGCAAAAGGAAAGAAGGAAACGTTAATGGCCTAATAGAGTATGAGGTTTCGATTAGTTGGTAGATATGTACATACATCAATCAATACGTTATTATTACTTAGGTTTTAAATTTTCCCGCTTTTACTGCGTTACAGTAGCCAACTTTATGTAAATATTGTAAAACGACAACGTTGTTTATTTTATATGTTTGATAAAATAAATGTGCATATATATTAGCGTTAATGTACATATATATTAGAAGTTGTAAAACTAATGGTTTTGACTTACAAACGAGAGATAATTCATTAAATCTAAGTGGAATTTATTAACCTATAAAAGCGAATAATCGGGAAATATATCGGTATATATATTGTCGTAAAATTTAAATATGCATAAATTCTCCTTCATCCAATCGGGAAATTACGTAAATTATAAAAAAAGAAATAAACCATCACCAAATCTATGCATCTACCTACTGACCTTTCAACGGCAAATAGGTATGCGTTTGGGATCTATGGTAACCGCAAAATATGCTGGCACAAACTAAACGTCAACCCGAAAGCCACGAAACGTGCAAAACGAATCTCATGAATCTACCCGACGAAGGTTTGCTTGCATTCCCCTCTAACAACAACTGGCATACACCGTATTTGTGGAGTTGGTGGGGACCATCAGACCTTGGTGTCTCGCGTCTCTTCCCCGATGCGACACGAGCACTGCCTGCTGTTAAAGTCATCGTCAAAAAAGCATTCCGACCTAACATTTTGGTTCATTGTCATTACTACGGGACCGTGACGCATTAAATTTTCCACCAGCCTAAAGGAAAGCGTGACACTGAACCATCACCGTTCAAGGCGGAAATGAGCGTGTGCGAAATTGAAATAATGGAACGCGTTTGTCTCTGATAAATAGATGCGACTTTGCGGTTTATTAAAGTAGTAGTAACAATTATTGTCGCCTGAGCTGGCGGCTTCTTTACAATACGTCCTCTACAATTTCGATAATTTGATGTCAATGTGTCATTGTCGTTGATTCGTTCTTGAGAATTAACATATCATGTGTATTGTTATAAAATAGAAGTTTATAATTAATTGTAGTGAACAGTAATCCTTTTAACTTTAGTAAGAAACATTAAAGAAATAAATATCCAAAGTTTCATATAAAATGTATGTAATTTTGATGGAGCCTGTGGTTGATTAACTTAATCACTGAAGGTTGATATATAACCTCTTTCCACATTAATTTTCATATTCTGTATACGTATTTCGGCAACTAAGTTTTCATCATCAGCAGATAATTAAACAGCGTCGCACCTGGAAAACTACGGCAAAATACGCATACAAAACAAATTCCGCACACGATCTGTACCGTTGAAAACCAAAATGCACACTGTATATTCGTTTCACATATTTTTTAAAAGATTGTATCTTAAACTAAGATAAAAGACAAAAGAAAAAAGGGGAAAGAAAGGAAAAATACCTACATGCGTTTATTTCACTCTCCCTTATCTGTCGCTTAAGAGACCAAAGAGAGATGAGTGATGGTTGGGACCCAGGTCAGTGTTCAACACATGGCCTTTATTCTTTAAAATGTACATGCTTTCATACGTATCTAATTTCAGATAATTGCACACGTTCTTTATCAAATGCAAACAATCCGCGCTAACACTATGATTATATTGCAGCACGTTTTGCTTTTTATGTGTGCGATATATTTTTTATACCAGGTTTCTATTGATCATTTTGTTTGGCTGTTGTGTTGTTTACTACAATCTAGACTTTTAATTCCGTAAATTCCCGATTTTTTGTTGTCCTCTGCTTTATCTTTTGCATTTCCTAAAAGGGATTTGATGAAGTTAGTGGACCAAAATGTGACCTGAAAACCGCCCTCTTTAAAAACACTTTTTAAGTTTTTCGTCAAACGGTGAAAAGGTAAACATACAAACTGCTTATCCCGATTGCTTTGAGGTAACAGACATGTGGTATCCCGGATTGTTTTTCTTATGTTAGCCTTCCTAATTAATCCATTGCTTATTTCCAAATCAAAACCATCGTATCTCGCGATATTCTTAATAAAGTTCAATTTTTTGTCGTATCTTAATTTTGTTAGTGGGAAATTAAGCAAACGATTGATAAGAAACTTGAACGAAGCCATTTTTTGTTGTATGCTACGATTTATACTCGTCGTGATGAATCTATTGACATTAGTTTCTTTTCAGGAAATACCAATTTCTATTTTAAGATTATTCCTAATAACTAAAGTGTTCAAAAAAGGCAATGTGTCATTGTTTTCTTTTTCTAGTGTAAATTTAACCGTCGGAAATTTTGAATATAATTGCTTGACGAAATCTTCCAAGTTGCATTTATGTGTATTGAAAATCGCGAAAATGTCATCTACATACCTAATCCAAATTCTTGAAAAATATTTAGCCTTATGTTTTAATTCAACTTTAACAACAAAATGGGTACCACGAATGTTACATACGAGGGAACGTTTTTATATTCGCGAAATGAGCGGGTTGTAGAGGGGTGAGTAGGCGCATTGGGGGCGTGGCCTGTGCAGCGACTCATGATTAGTATAAATACGAAGTTTCATTGTTATTAGATAGTTAGTCTTTGAGCTATCGTCAACCAATTAACATAATCAGGAGTGAAAAGTGAAATATGGAAAAAATCGAATATCGTGCCGTTATAAAGTTCCTTACCAGGCAAGAAAAATCAGTCGCGACCATAATGAATGAGATGTCATTGGTTTACGGTGACTCTTGTCCAGGAAAAACCATGGTGTACAAGTGGCATAGTTTATTTAAACACGGAAGGGAATCCCTTGAAGACGACCCGAGGCCGGGCAGGAGCATTGAGGTGACCACGCCAGCACTTATCCAAAAAGTTGAACAAATTGTACTCGAAGATGCTCGACTAAAGAAGAAACAACTCGCAGAAATGGTTGGAGTATCCGATACAACAATTTTTAAAATCCTACACGATCATCTCGGCATGTCTAAGGTCAGCGCAAGATGGGTGCCGAGAATGCTCACGCCGCCGCAAAAACAACAGCGCGTAGAGTGTTCGCGTGCATTTTTGGACCTCTGTAATGAAGACAAGGATAGCGTATTGAGTGGAATTGTTACTGGAGACGAAACTTGGGTTCATCATTATGAACCTGAGTCCAAACAAGACTCCATGCAGTGGCATAAAAAGGGCGCAGCACCTCCCAAGAAATTTAAAGTGTCACAATCAGCTGGGCAACTCATGGCAACGGTATTTTGGGACTCGGAAGGAATATTGTTGATTGATTATAAAGATAAAGGTGTTTCTATAACCGGAGAATATTACGCTTCAATATTAGAGCGACTAAAAGAAGCCATTAAAGAGAAAAGACGGGGAGAATTGACAAAAGGTGTTCTGCTTTTGCACGACAACGCGCCCGTCCACAAGAGCCGCGTTGCGTTAGCTGCCCTGCATAAGGTGGGCTTCGAAATTGTGAATCACCCACCCTACAGCCCAGACCTGGCCCCGAGTGATTATTACCTGTTTCCGAAAATGAAAAAAGAGCTGCGGGGTAAAAAATTTACTGCCGATGATGAAGTCAAGGAGGCAGTTTCGGCGTATTTTGCAGATAAAGAGAAATAATTTTTTTATGAGGGTATAAATAAATTAATTGAAAGATGTGAAAAATGTATCCGTCTTGCAGGTGAATATATTGAAAAAGAAAAATAATTTGGTTTTCTTATTTCCACCCCTTGTCCCCCATTCCGCGAATATAAAAACGCTCCCTCGTAGGTACACAAGAAAACTCGCGAAACTTCATCTTTTAACGCGGCATACACGACAAAGAAAATTTTCTTGCGTTATTTGTGACAATGGATGAGTTCTGGATTTATCATTATAATGTAGAAATTATAATTCAGAGTAAAGAGTGGACACATCGAGGTTCACCATAGCCGAAAAAATGCAAGATGGAAGATTCAGCAGGCAAGATCGTGCTATCCGTATTTTGAAATGCTGAAGGCGTAATTTTAATAGATTTCCTGCGAAACGGGGATCACAATTATAGGTGAATATTATGGCAAGCTAATTCCCAAATTACGTAACGTGATAAAAGAAAAACGTCGGAGGAAGTTGGGTAAAGGTCTTCTCTTGAATCAGGATAACGCACCCAGTCACAGGTCCGCAATTGCAATAGCAACAGCTGCAATAGCCCAGGTAAGCTTCGAATTAGTTGAACAGCCGCCATATTCGCCAGCTATAGCTCCAGGCGGTTATCAACTGTTTCGAAAACTTAAAGAAAACTTACGTGGTAAACGATTTCCATCAAATATTGATGTGATATATACGGTAAATCAGTGGTTTGCAGAGGTTGAACTACTTTTCTTTCGAGAAGCATTAGAAATGCTAGAACATCGATGGGAAAAATGTGTTAATCTTAATGGAGGTTATGTAGAAAAATAAAAGTAAAATATTTGCAAATTTTTTATTGCTTGTGGGTCAGGGGTGGAGCATAACGAACCACCCACGTATGTTGACATCGGTTTCTATATAAAGAGTGTTTCAAATTGCGTGATTTTTTTTAAGAATAAATAAAATATAGATGGCGCACTGAATTTGACTGGGTATGTGGGCATTTAAAAAGTATAATGTATGACATTTATAAAAATGGCTTCCTACACGGTAAAACAACGCGTTCAAATCGTTGAATTAATTTATGAAAATCAGCGTTCTGTGAAAAGAGTTTTTAGAAAATTGCCTGAATTTTATGGCTTACATAAATGTCCATCTGAAAGCACTATCGGTCGAATTATTAAAAAATTTCAAAAGATCGGTTCCGTGGAAGATCAAAAAAGTGAAAAATACAGTCGTAGTAGTCGTTCACAAGAAAATATTGGTTTGGTTCGTGAAAGTGTTGCTGAAGATCCTGAAATGTCCATTAGACGACATTCACAACAACTTGGACTTGGTGGATCAACAATATAGCGTATTTTACAAAAAGATTTAGCTCTGAAGACATATAAGGTTGAAATAACACAGGAACTGAAGCCCCGAATTATTCATGCATCCTATACATCCTAAACGGGTTACTGTTTGGTGTGCATTATGGTCAGGTGGTGTAATTGGACCTTACTTCTTTGAAAACGCTGCTGGTGAAGCTGAAACTGTCAATGGTGATCGATATCGTTGGATGATAACCGAATTTTTGTGACCTGAATTAATGAGTATTGATCTAGAGGATATGTGGTTTCAACAGGATGGCGCTAGCCTCACTTTGCACACGAATCAATTGATTTATTGAGAGAAAAAGTTCCTGGATGTGTAATCTCAAGAAACGGTAATGTTAATTGGCCACCAAGATCTTGTGATTTGACACCGTTAGACTATTTTCTTTGGAGTTATGTGAAAAGTCAAGTTTATAAAAACAATCCACAATCAATTTCTGCTTTGGAAGATGAAATTATTCGTGTCATTGGTGAGATAGAGCCTCAATTGTGTCAAAATGTCATTGAAAATTTTAACAAAAGAGTGGACGTCTGTGGAGCTGCAAGAGGAGGCTATTTGGCAGATATTATTCTTCGCATATAAATGTCATAACCGATACTTCAATTACCAATAAAAAGGTTTTGAAAGTGAAAGCAAATTATGTGTTTTATTTATTCTTTAAACAAAAAGGAAATTTGAAACACCTTTATATTGACATCGTTTTCTATATACATGTACTAAATAAGATGTTTATTTTAAACTTTAATGAAGTCTTCGAGACGAACGTACATAAATATTCATACATTCATACTGCTAACAAACAGACATACCAAAAAACTCCACTAATTAGCTGCCTTCATTAACGAAACATCTTGACCCACCTTGAACCTCTTAATTGAATTTGTTTAAGCATTAGTAGATTCATTAAGTTCACATGTTTACAGTTTTATCATTTCCAACGTTTGCTTAACATTTAGCTGTATCCGAAGTAATATCGACCACATGTGTAAATATGCAGATATGGTGCGATATTTTAACACACGCGCACGCGAGTTTACGGTATCCGATATATCAGAATGAGAGGTTGACAAAGTGAATTTACATTCTCCTTGAATTAGATATGCAGCTAAGCTGCAGCACGAGTAAGTCTCGGGCTTATTTGCAGTGCACGTTGGAGATTTGTCTATAATACAATTTTAATGTACTCATGTGTATATTTCATTGTCATAGTATGATTTAGCATTACAAATGCGCGTACGTAGTCCTTGTTATAAAAGGTGGCGTATAATCAAATCCCGTATAAAAAGTTGGTATAATTTTTTTAACATATTTCAGAATTTGCTTGAGTTGTAAAGTATGCATCATTATGAACCGGTATGCTCCTCTACAATGTTGTAAAATTGTAAAAATTCTTTATAACCGATTACTTTAACCCATATGTGGGCAACAACCGGCCCGTTGTAAGATTTGATCCGGCCCGCGAGACATTTTGAAGATGTAAATGTAAATGCGAACAGTTCTTTTCAATGATGAAAGTTAATAAATCAAAATATCGTACAAGGCTGACTGACGATAATTTAGAAAATTCTTTACGTCTTTGTATCAGTGGAATTAATCCAAACTTCGATGAATTAGTTTCCCAGATTCAAGCTCAAGTGTCTCATTGATTTCGGTGTCGCTATTTAACTTTCGTAGTTTGTAACAATTCCAAATTTAACGATTTAGTTATAATGTTGTACCCATTTTTTCCATTTCATTTTGTTATTTTAATAAATTGTATTATAATAACATTGTCGTGTTATTTCATGTCTCATATCTATCGCTAAAAATTATGAACACTACTTTAAAATGCACTACTTTTAAACACGGCCCACAAACGTATTTGCACATTAAAGTTTGGCGCACAACATGTCAAAGGTTGCCCATACCTGCTTTAACCCAACGAGAATCACGTAGAAAGTATAGTAGATGTCCGTTCCATCGGCAAAGGCATTTCGGCAGTAGATTGCAAAATTTAAGAACACAGGAACTATAATGAATAATATCATATCTCCCTCTCTCGACCAATACATAAATGTATTGACCGACAAAGCAAGAACGGAATCGTTCATTAATAACACAAATCAACCTGACGATTCGTGCATTCGATGAAACATATGTAGTTGATAGGGTGTTATTAATAATAGAATGCTTCCTTTTTAACATTTAACAGGAACTGTAGCTGATGTCGCACGTATTGGTAGATCTCGAAAAATTCCTTCAAAGGAGAATAAAGATCGTGTCCGTCAGGATATGGTGAAAATATCAAGAACATCGATAAGAAGGCGATGTAGTTAGACATTTCCCAATGGTCATTGCAATGAAAGAATTTAACAAAATTATTTAAAAACTTTATTATTCGGTTCAGAACGGCTGTCATACTCCCGTTTACTTACGTAACATGATCACTAATTAATCTGCTCGAATGAGAGACTTTGAAATGTATAAAACTAAAACGAGAATAAGGAGCGTCTGGGTTATTATCCGGCTCGTTCAATTTTCTATACTAATTCTTATACTCTAGAATCAACCAATTGAATAGTTATACCTTTTCAATGTATAAAACAAAAACGAGAATAAGGAGCTTCTGAGCTATCATTCGGCTCGTTTAACTTCTTTATTAGTTCTTGTACTCTAAAATCAACCAATTGAATCGCCCAAAAATTGCAATAAGTTATACCTTTTCAATTATTAAAACAAAAACGAGAATAAAGAGTTTCTGGGCTACCATTAGACTCGTTTAACTTCTTTGTTAGTTCTTGTACTCTAGAATCAACCAATTGAATCACCCGAAAATTATAATAAATTATAACTTTTCAATGTATAAATCATTGAGGAGAATAAGCGGCGTCTGGGCTATCATTCGACTTATTCAACTCTCTATACTAATTCCCATACTCTAGAATCAACCAATTGAATTACCCGAAAATTTTAATAAGTAATCAGAAAGAATAATTACTCCGCTCAGGACGGCTATCATCCGCTTCTTGTCTACTTGCGTAATCATTACTTAATCTCCTCGAAGGACTGCTTTGAAATGTATAAAAGAAAAATGAGTATAGGGAGCGTCTGGGTTATCATCCGGCTCATTCAATTTTCTATACTAATTCTTATACTCTAGAATCAACCAATTGAATAGCCCAAAAATTATAATAAGTTATATCTTTTCAGCGTATAAAACAGAAACGAGAATAAGGGGTGTCTGGGCTATCATCCGCCTCGATCAACTCTCTATAGTATTTTATATATTCGAGGATCAATAAATTGAATTACCCGAAAATTTTAGTAAGTAATCAGAAACAATAACAAATTAAAATTTTAATATCATAATTAAAGGCAAACAGAAATTTAAATTAATAAATAACACTTAGACCTATTTCCTTTGCAATTATTTTTTAACATTTTTTAGGATTAAGAGAAGATAGCTTGCATTTTGAAACAAAAGGTTTTGTAAAAATAAAATGCAAATACAAAAGCAACTTCTATCCATGTCAATCCTAGTTATAATCCAAAATAGTAAGGAAAAATCAATAATAAAAGTAAAATAAATAAATGAAATAGTAACAAATTTTTCTTAATTCCCCATCAAATTATGCAGCGGAAAAGGGATCATAAGTTGCTCTATAGAAAAATGTCGAAATTTTTGAAAGCCGAAGGAATTAGTGGCTAAAATCTGCTGTACATTTTAGTTGTCAAAAACGGAAACCTTCATTGGTATTGTGTCAGTTGTTCACAAACTTCGTTCCTTAGAAATCGATTCTGTAATAGCAATATTAACTTACTGATTACCATGTTGACAAATATACACTTCTGTTAAACAATTCGTATGGCTTAACTAATGACAATAGCAAATTTCTGGATTAGGACTGGCGACTCAGAATTAATCATAGACTCGCTCTACCTGACGATTATCCGTGAATTTCTGACCATTCTGTATATACTGTATATCATTCCTCGCCTACAGAATGAATATAGTTTGTCACTTTCTAAGAAGCCGCAATAATTTTTGGACGATGTTCAAGTTTATTATGTATATCGGATTGTACACTGAATTTATTACTAATTTTACACCATCTAACTTGATCAATAAGGTTGATATATAACCCCTTACCACAATTAACTATTTGTAAATTCTGTATACGTATTTCGACAACCAAGTTGTCATCATCAGCAGATAATTTCACAGGCTCCATCAAATTCATCCGCGTCGTTGAAAACCAAGATGTGCACATCTTGGTTTTCAGTTTATTTTTCGTACAATTTTTTCGCCGTGTTTTACCAGGTGCGACACTTTGAAATTATCTGCTGATGATGACAACTTGGTTGTCGAAATACGTATACAGAATTTACAAATAGTTAATTGTGGAAAGGGGTTATATATCAACCTTATTGATCAAGTCTAGGCTCCATCAAATTCAACTACCATCTAACTTCTTCCACTTCCAATGACTGCATTTGCAAAGGATAGGAAAGCTATGCAACACAATCGAAAATGTTAAAGCAGCAATAACAACTTGATAATATCTCAAAAACTTACATAAACACATATTTAGCGTATTTATTAATAGTACCAAAGGCTGTATCGAAGCTTGGAGAAAGAGAGAAAGAGAAAGAGTATATTGGTCCAAATAAATAATTATAACAATTACAATTGACTTGTGTTTTATTTTTTGCCTTTTTTTTGAACGTAAGTTGTTTATCAAACGGAAAACTAATGAGACAAAATTTTCAAGTCTTTAAATGTTAGTTCTCGTAGAAAAGCATTGTCTAAAATCCACATTCATTTTTAGCTGCTCTAGAAAAGTATAGAACATTGCACCACTTCGCTCACATATAATATTAATTTAATGTCACAACCTATGATTGCCTTGATCTGTTTAGATTCGATTTCACAATTACGATAAAATTGTAAACGTCAATTTTTATATTTTAATGCTCATGAGAAAACCAACGTTAAATTGGATATAATTCGGTTCAGGAGTCAATGTCGTTCTCACTGTATGTAACGTAATCACAAGCTCTCAAGCGTCAATATCTAGCGTGGGATGAAATTCGTAATATCTATTTCATGGTAGGTTATATAATTTACTAAACGTCTTCTGAGAGGGTTTTTGGTAAGAAATTTCTATAAATGTGAATATACATACGTAGATATAATGAAAAAGTTTCTTGTACATGAGAAAATTATTTTACAGTTTATTTTGTTGGGACTTTAACATGTTTCACTTGTGCAAAATTGACAAATAAAGATGTTTCAAATTTCGCGTTTTTTAAAGAATAAATAAAACACATAATTTGCATTCACTTTCAAAAATTTTTTATTGGTAATTGAAGTATCAGTTATAACATTTATATGCGAAAAATAATAGCTGCCAAATGGCCTCCTCTTGCAGCTCCACAGACGTCCACTCTTTTGTTAAAATTTTCAATGACATTTTGACATAAATGAGGCTCTATCTCACCAATGACACGAATAATTTCATCTTTCAAAGCAGGAATTGATCGTGGATTGTTTTTATAAACCTAGCTTTTCACATAACCCCAATCAAAATAGTCTAACGGTGTCCAATCACATGATCTTGGTGGTCAATTAACATCACCGTTTCTTGAGATTACACGCTCAGGAAATGTTTCTCTCAATAAATTAATTGATTCCTGTGCAAAGTGAGGTGTAGCGCCATCCTGTTGAAACCACATATCCTCTAGATCAATATTCATTATTTCAGGCCACAAAAATTCGGTTATCATCCGACGATATCGATTCATCATTGACAGTTACAGCTTCACCAGCAGCATTTTCAAAGAACTAAGGTCCAATTACACCACCTGACCACAATGAACACCAAACGGTAACTCGTTTAGGATGCATAGGTTTCTCATGAATAATTCGTGGATTTTCCTCACTCCAGATACGGCAATTTTGTTTATTAAGATAGCCACCAAGTTCAAAATGTGCCTCATCGAAAAACATTATTTTTTGAGAAAAGTCAGCTGGTCGTTCATTGATGAAATTGACAAATGAACGACGTTTTATATGATCTAATGGCTTCAGTTCCTGTGTTATTTGAAATTTATATGCATTCAGAGCTACATCCTTGTGTAAAATACGCCACGTTGTTGGTCCACTAAGTTCAAGTTGTTGTGAACCGTCGTCTAATGGACATTTCAGGATCTTCAGCAACACTTTCACGAACCAAACCAATATTTTCTTATGAACGACCACTACGATTGTATATTTCACTTTTTTGGTCTTCCACGGAACCGGAAATTTTTTAATAATTCGACCAATAATACTTTCAGATGGACGATTATGTAAACCATAAAATTCACGTAATTTTCTAAAAACTCTTTTCACAGAACGCTGATTTTCATAAAATAATTCAACAATTTGAACGCGTTGTTGTACTGTGTACGAAACCATTTTTATAAATGTCATACGTCACACTTTTTGAATGCCCACATACCCAGACAAATTCAGTGCGCCATCTATATTTTATTTATTCTTAAAAAAAACGGTGGAATTTGAAACACCCTTTATATATCAAATAAACAATAATTGTAATTTCGATTCGAGATTTTATTCAATTAATTCCTCCATCATTGATGGGTATATGCGCGATTATTGCGTACAATTAGGGTTGGCAAATGTACAGATCCATTCGAATATCTTTAATACGGTTAAGATTTTAAGTAAATCCAAATAGGGAATACGATAAGCATATTTATATTCATATCATACTTCCGGTTTGGCCGGAATGTTCATATTTTCATTTTAAATGAAAGTCTGCATATTTGCGAGAATTTCAATCGTACTTTGCTTTGTAAGTTCAGTAAATCAGTTCAGTTTTTTTTAATAAAAACACTGCTAAAATCTATATACACTATGTACGTCTACTTGTCCCCGACTGTTCATTTTTGACTTGTAAATTGAGTGTTGTAATCAAAGAAAGACAAATTAAAACGCCATACCGCATCAATTTCGCATTCCGTATACATATTTCAACAAGTTGTCATCATCAGCAGATAATTAATCACAATGTCACACCTGTATTGGCGGTGAAACTAGCAGAACAATTCAGCTAAACTTTCCTGCTAACCACTAACAACACACTAACTTATTTTACACACAATTTCATGTGTTTCCTAGTCGTAAAACTAACATTTATAGTAAAGTAGCCCCCCCCTCTAGTCTATCTTCCTGGAACTCAAATAGGCAAGAATATTTTATCGGATTTAGTTCTATGTTTAACACATGGTTTTTATTTTTCACAATAAATATTCTCTCGTAACTGTTCAATTAACTGAAGCATTGATTATTTTCTAACACGTGTTTCATTAAACTAGATTTCTCAAGCCGATTAAACTTGATGTGCTCCATGCTTTGTTTATAACGGATTCCTATCGAACGTTTAATTTGACAATTTACAATTACAATTTACAATCTCGGCATCTTGTTTCATAAATTTCCGATTTCCGATTTAACTCGATTTTATTTTTCGCATTTAATAAGAGAGATTTAATAGAGTTCTTTAAAAAACCCTATTTAAATTCTTTGTAACTCTGTGATACTGTAATCACATACATTGCTTGTTTCGATTGTTTTGAGGTAACAAACAGGTGCTAGCCCGGATTGTCTTTTTTAAGTTAGCTTTCCTGAGTAATCTAATGATTAGTTCCGAATCTAAACCATTATATCTCACAATGTTGTTAATGAAGCTTAAATCTCTTTCGCATCTCTGCGCCAAAAATGGCGACAATATCATCAACATACTAATCCATACTCTTGGAAAATATTTGGCGTTATGTTTAAATTCAACTTCAAAATTACTCATGAATAAATCCGCTATAAATGGAGAAAGACAATTGATCATCGCTGGTCCTTGTTTCAAGTCATACAAATTACCTTCGAATTGGAAACAATTTTGAGACATACGTTGTAGGATGTTAATCAAAAATATTCATTAACATTTTTTTGGTTCTATCTTATTTTTATAAAGAAAGTCTTCTAAATATAAGCTTCTGGAATAGGTACCGAAGGAAATAATGACGTTACGTGAAATAATAGTAAAATCTCCCCGTTTTTCAATTTACGATTGTTTGAATAAAGTCTTCTGAATTGACAACTGACAAACTTTCAGGTTTTTCGGGCAAATTCTTATATTCATTCTTAAACCATATGGTAAAATCTATCTTGTCTTATCGAAAACGCTCCAAATACTCAAGAAATTTGCATTCGGATGAGTTTTTGATTAACATTGAGCAGTCGTCGCATCTACCTTGCGGACATCTCCTTCATAAGTAATTCTTCACTCAAAATGTATATTGCGCGTTCATGAGAGAGTTTTCCAGCTTCTGCTACCTTAGACATTTCCAAATAACGGTCTCTTATTATCACAACCTGAGCTTTTCAACAATTTCCGATACATATACACAATGCATCTTTAATGAATATACGAGGGAGCGTTTTTATATTCGCGGAATGAGCGGGTTGTAGAGGGGTGAGTAGGCTCATTGGGGGCGTGGCCTGTGCAGCGACTCATGATTAGTATAAATACGAAGTTTCATTGTTATTAGACAGTTAGTCTTTGAGCTATCGTCAACCAAGTAACATAATCAGGAGTGAAAAGTGAAATATGGAAAAAATCGAATATCGTGCCGTTATAAAGTTCCTTACCAGGCAAGGAAAATCAGTCGCGACCATAATGAATGAAATGTCATTGGTTTACGGGGACTCTTGTCCAGGAAAAACCATAGTGTAAAAGTGGCATAGTTTATTTAAACAAGGAAGGGAATCCCTTGAAGACGACCCGAGGCCGGGCAGGAGCATTGAGGTGATCACGCCAGCACTTATCCAAAAAGTTGAACAAATTGTACTCGAAGATGCTCGACTAAAGAAGAAACAACTCGCAGAAATGGTTGGAGTATCCGATACAACAATTTTTAAAATCCTACACGATCATCTCGGCATGTCTAAGGTCAGCGCAAGATGGGTGCCGAGAATGCCCACGCCGCCGCAAAAACAACAGCGCGTAGAGTGTTCGCGTGCATTTTTGGACCTCTGTAATGAAGACAAGGATGGTGTATTGAGTGGAATTGTTACTGGAGACGAAACTTGGGTTCATCATTATGAACCTGAGTCCAAACAAGACTCCACGCAGTGGCATAAAAAGGGCACAGCACCTCCCAAGAAATTTAAAGTGTCACAATCAGCTGGGAAACTCATGGCAACGGTATTTTGGGACTCGGAAGGAATATTGTTGATTGATTATAAAGATAAAGGTGTTTCTATAACCGGAAAATATTACGCTTCAATATTAGAGCGACTAAAAGAAGCCATTAAAGAGAAAAGACGGGGAAAATTGACAAAAGGTGTTCTGCTTTTGCACGACAACGCGCCCGTCCACAAGAGCCGCGTTGCGTTAGCTGCCCTGCATAAGGTGGGCTTCGAAATTGTGAATCACCCACCCTACAGCCCAGACCTGGCCCCGAGTGATTATTACCTGTTTCCGAAAATGAAAAAAGAGCTGCGGGGTAAAAAATTTACTGCCGATGATGAAGTGAAGGAGGCAGTTTCGGCGTATTTTGCAGATAAAGAGAAATCATTTTTTTATGAGGGTATAAATAAATTAATTGAAAGATGTGAAAAATGTATCCGTCTTGCAGGTGAATATATTGAAAAAGAAAAATAATTTGGTTTTTTTATTTCCACCACTTGTCCCCCATTCCGCGAATATAAAAACGCTCCCTCGTAAGACCATCTTTGAGCTTGAGAATCTATTCTATCGGTAGTGGAAAATGAAGAAACCGAGTTTTGCAGACCATCCTTCATTTTATTAGGAACATTTGTAATATTTCTGATAGGCCTTTGAAGAAAAACTTAATGACATGAATTTCAACACGATCTATCCCCGACACGCTCTTAATTAAACAGTCTTTACAACAAAACTAGTATACGTAGCGAACTAAAATTTACTGTTAATATTGTTAGAGAAACGGCTTGCCGATGCACTACAAAAACAGTTTAAAACTATCTATGTTCCGAGGACTTTTGCGCCGACACTCGTATGCTCTTTTGCATGAGATCGAAGATTCTGGAGATACAATCAATAAAGAGATGTTTCCCTTGCATATAAAACACGTAAGAACATGTATCACATTTACTAAAATACTCTCTATCGATGTATGTAGACTATATATATGCAAATTGTCAAACAAAGGAAGAAGGGTGAGTTTCATGCGAAAGAAAAAGAAATTGTTTTTAATTCCAAGTGGATGGGCAGCTTCATTTAAGAGTATATAAACAGGACAGAGCTTACACTTGCGATTTCACTCAACGAAAGATTGAACATAAAATAACGATTAAACATTCTGCAATTAGTAATAATAAAATGTCATAGTAAGACATACTTCTATGGTAGACGTTTAAATAATTCAAATAATTACGTTTCAAGGAATTCGCTATTGTAATGTAAGGTCTAACCGTCATATCCTATTATTTTGAGAGACCTCACTCACACTATATCACTCCGTAGTATAATAAACTTCACACGTAACGTAAATTTAATGGCAGAGTGTTATTAATTACTAAATATAGAACCTGAAACGTTGTACGAAGCTAAATAGTAACTTACATTAATTGCTAATTGCTTTTATTTGTGCTGATCATGCTCAAGTTGAACCCTGGGTATTTCCTTCCTTTATATTTTTTTTATATATCGAAGATAATCACATCAAGTAATGACAGTATAGATAAACATCTTATTTTCTGTGAATGGTCGGTCCATTAAGGAGATTGTTGAATAGTTATTTGTTCATGTATGATCTAAAATATATGAATGAAGATATATCTCTACCTATGTATATATGATAGGATTTAACATGATTTACCTTGGAAACACGTAACGCCGTATTTTTGGCATTTGTTTTTGTTTTCTTTTGCCTTTGCGAAACTCTACGCTACGCTAATTTCATTTTAGGAGTTCTTTTTTAGCTCATTTTTCTTCTCAATTCGCGCGTCTCACGTCATATATCTTTCGCGAACAACTTTTTCGTTTGTCTCTCTAATGCTTTCATATAATTTAATTTATCCACGAGACCACGACACACATTTCTCTTCTTTACACACACACATATACATATGCACACAAATATATAAATATATACCAGGTCGGCTAAAAAGTCTGACACATAGATGGCGTTACTGTTATTAAATCCATATGTTTTTTGTATAGTACTAACCTTAAAACGAAACGTGTCAAAATTTGACAGCAATCCGACCATTAGTTACTGAGATATTGCGTTAAGAATGAAGCTACTTTTGTTATTTAAAAAAATGGAAAAAAAAGAATTTCGTGTGCTGATAAAGTACTGCTTTTTGAAGGGAAAAAATACCGTTGAAGCAAAAGCATGGCTTGATGAGGAGTTTCCGGACTCTGCGCCAGGAAAATCAACCATAATTGATTGGTATGCTAAGTTTAAACGTGGTGAAATGAGCACCGAAGACGGCGAACGCAGTGGACGAACAAAAGAGGCTGTCACCGACGAAAACAAAAAAAGTTCGCAAAATCATTTTAAATGACCGTAAAGTAAAGGTGATCGAGATAGCTGACATCCTAAAGATATCAAAGGAACGTGTTGGACACATCGTGCATGAATATTTGGGCATGCGGAAGCTCTGTGCAAAATGGGTGCCGCGCGAGCTCACATTCGATCAAAAACAACAACGAGTTGATGATTCAGAGCTGTGTTTGAAGCTGTTAAATCGTAATAAAACCGAGTTTTTGCGTCGATATGTGACAATGGATGAAACATGGATTCATCACTACACTCCAGAGTCCAATCGACAGTCAGCCGAGTGGACTGTACGCGATGAACCGGCTCCAAAGCGTGGAAAGACGCAACAGTCAGCTGGAAAAGTTATGGAGTCAGTTTTTTGGGATGCGCATGGACAATAAATAATTTTCATAGATTATCTTAAAAAGGGCCAGTCCATCAACAGCGACTATTATACAGCGTTATTGGACCGTTTGAAGAACGAAATCGCAAAAAAACGGCCCCATATGAAGAAGAAGAAAGTGCTGTTTCACCAAGACAATGCGCCGTGTCACAAATCAATGAAAACAATGGCCAAATTAAGTGAATTGGGTTTCGAATTACTTCCCCATCCACCGTACTCTCCAGATGTGGCCCCCAGCGACTATTTCCTGTTTGCATACCTCAAGAGAATGCTCGCCGGGAAGAAATTTTGAGGAGGTTTTCGCCGAAACTGAGGCCTATTTCGAGGCTAAAGACAATTCGTACTACAAAAATGGTATCGAAAAGTTGGAAGAACGCTATAATCGGTGTATCGCCCTCGAAGGCAACTATGTTGAATAATCAAATCGAATTTTGCCTAAAAACTGTGTTTTACACACACACACACACAGGGACTTTTATCGACTGTTAATGTAAAAATATGTTTGATTGTAAAGATATTTTAATATAAAATAATATTTTAATAAACTTTAATGATATGGTTAATGATTTGTAAATGTACGTATATTTATAGTGAATAAATTAAATATTAATAAGTTAAATTAATACTTTTTTGCCTTATATAATTCAATATATATTATTTATAACAAGCTCAATTAAATTACTCTGAATTTCACTCAGATTAGTACTCCGCTCTGATGATGGTTATTTAGAAAAAAACATAAAAAAATCAATATATCTTCCGCCTGTGGTATTTAATAAACCATTTTGTAATAATTTTTAAATAAACTTCAGATATACATATATTTACTAGTAGTTATTTTTAAATTGAATTTCTTTCTAATCAAAGAAATTTAAATAAAAGAAAATTTACATATATATATATACTACTGTGGGCAAAAAATAGTAAGTCTTTGTTCATAATTTTTAAATTCTTAATTTATTCTTCCAAATCTATTTCGTCCCTCTCAATGTAATCCCCCCTGGCCCCAATACACTTGTGCCAACGTTTCTTCCAATTCTCAAAACAGTTGTTAAAGTCAATTTCAGGAATAGCCTTCAATGCGCGTAGCGATTCACGTTTAATGTCTTCAATTGACTCAAAACGGTTTCCCCGGAGCGGTAGTTTGAGTTTGCTGAATAGTCAGAAGTCACACGGAGCTAAATCAGACGAATACGGTGGTTGCGGCACGATATTGGTTGAAAATTTGGCGAAAAAGTCACGAAGAATTAATGCAGTATGCGACGGTGCATTATCGTGGTGCAAAAACCAAGAGTTGTCGGCCCATAATTCTGGCCTCTTTTTACGAATAGCATTGCGTAAACGACGCATAACACTTAGTATGACACGAGGAATTCGGAGTGCACCACACCTCGATAATCGAAGAAAACTGTCAACATAACCTTGATTTTTGACTTACTTTGACGTGGTTTTTTGGGCTTCGGCTCACCTTTGATACGATATTCGGCCGATTGACCGTCTGTTTCCGGGTCATAAGCGTAGATCCAAGTCTCATCTCTAGTTATGATGCTTTTCATTTTGTCTTGATAGTCGGAAAGCATTGTTTCACAGACGTCAACGCGACGCTGTTTTTCAAAAAAATTGAGTGATTTTGGAACAAATCGTGCTTTCGCTTTTCTTAGGCCCAAATGATCTTTCAAAATGGTTTTCACTGATCCTTCCGATATTCCAACGATGCCAGTAAGGTCTCTGACTGTTAATCGTCGATTCTCAAGCACCAATTCCTTGATTCTATTGACGTATTGATCATCAATTGATGTTGATGGCCGTCCTGGACGTGCTTCGTCATCAACGCGTTGTCGACCCTCTTTGAATAATTTGTACTAATCAAAAACACTTGCTCGCAACAAACAATTATCACCGAAGGCCTTTCGCAACATTCTGAACGTTTCGGCACCAGAAATTTGATTCCGTACACAAAATTTAATGAAACTTCTTTGTTGAATAATTTCACTCATTGTAAAAATCGCCGAATGCACTTTTTGTACTTCAGAAAGACAAGCGTATATTAAACACTAATGATTATTTTGATGTGACATTTAGCACACATGTCACTGATAGTCATACCAACCTAGAAAAAAATATTTTGATGAATGGGTTTTCGCGCGAAATTTAAATTAAAAAGTCGTACTATTTTTTGCCCAAAATAATTCACACACAGCCTATCTCAGAGAAAACCCAACTCTTATAAAATAACAACAAAAGCTTATTCTTTTGGTAAAATTCATTTATTTTATTCAAAGTAGTCGCTTCGGCTTCAGTACGATGTTTTGCACGGTCAATTAACATGTCGAATGAATTTTTAAGTTCACCTTTAGAGATGTCCTACAAGATCGCCGCCTTTTTAATGCCTTCGACGTCGGCATAATGCTATCCTTTCATCGACAAATTTAGTTTGGATAATAGATAGAAATCTCAGGGGGCAAATCCAATGAATACGGTGAATGGTTGATGGTTAAAATTCCATTTGTAGTTAGAAAATCAGTGATAAGCATCCAGCGATGAGATGATGTATCATACTATCATGTAACAAACGCCAGCTACATGATATTGAGGGCGCGCACGACGAATGCGCGCCAAAATCGCTTTATAACAGTAAAATAATATACAGCATTGACTGTTTGACTATTTGGTACAAAGTATTTGTGCACTATGCCTTTCAAATCATAAAAACAAATCAAATATCTTCACTTTTGACTTCTCCGAACGGCTTTTTTCGGTCTTTTTTTGGCTTGGATGCTTCTATTCAGAGCTTTGACGCTTGGTCTCCGGATCATATTGAAAAAACCACGTCTCATCGCCAGTCACAATAGAATACCTGAAATTTTCATCCTCTTTAATCTTTAATCAAGTCTGTACAATGTTGAATTTAGTTAGCTCTTGTGGTACAAACCTTGCACAAATCTTTCCCAGTCCCAAATGCTGTGCCAAAATGCTATGAATTGAATCTTTGGAAATATTTAATTCCATTCCCACGTATCGCAATGAGGATTTCAACTCATTTCCGATAAATTCACGCACAAGTTCGATGTTACTTTCCGTAACCACAGGTTTTTTTGCACCGGGATGTTCGTCGTCATTTACGCCCGTACGACCGTTTTTAAATCTTTACTCGTACCACTCATACACACTTATACATGGTAGACATGCATCATTATGCACTTGTCTCATCAAATTAAACGTTTCAGTAAACGATTTACTGAGTTTAAAATAGAACTTGATATTTTCTTTTTTCAAAATTTATTTTTTGACCAATGACAAATACACATTGTTACTTTATGTGCAACTTTTCTGCTTCTAATGATGCAAATGTCATGATATCTTGACATAACATTGGTGAGAAGTCCAACTTACCGACGTATATTTTTTTTAATAGATGCGTCACTAAGAATTACTATTTAAAAAAAAATCGGCTTTCTCTGCGACAGACTATATATATCAAATAAGTATCAAAATAATTTATTAATGTTTAAATAAATAATGTCGTAACATTTGAAACCAACGTGAGGCTTAGTAATAACATAAATATCACGACACTTAAAACTCGTACTCGTACGTGATAAACACACATCACCATACACTTGTTTCATCAAATTAAACGATTCAGTAAACGATTTACAGAGTTTAAAACATAGCTTGATATTTGCTCTTAATAACTTATACTTTATATATACCGTGAATATAGCAATGTATTTTAGCGTGTATTTTATTTTGCAACATAGGATGTGAAATACAGTAGTTGAACAAAATTTAAAAACTAATTTAACAAATTTTCAAAAATGTCACCATTGGTATCCTAAGCGATTGTAGAATTCATTTATTGTTTTTTGTATCTGCTCTGGAGTTATTTCTCTTGCAGCAATTGGTCAATATTGTTTAGAGGTTCTCCATGAAAAACTTTATTTCTGATACATGACCAAAGAAAGAAATCGTTTGGAGTGTGTGGTGACCTTGCGGACCATTAAACTTCTCCTCCACGGCCTATCCAATCTTTGGTTGAAAAATGTTCTAACCATATGAGAATTATGTGCGGCGCGCCATCATGCTGGTACCAAAGCATTTAATATTTAAAGCGTGGAGGGCTGGCATAAAAAGCAATTCTAAATATACACATAAAAAACGGTCGTACAATATGGTGTCCAATAATCCAAACATTGACTTTCTGTGGCCGCTGAGTCCTTGTGATATGATATCTATGCAAATTTTGTCTACTCCAGTAGCGGCATTTGTGAATTTACTTCACCATTTACATAAAATGTTGCTTCATCTTAAAATTCTGCGTAGTAAAGTATCATCATTTTTTCAACATGATTTCACAAAAGTTACTTCTTTTTCTGCATTTTCGCAATTAGTTCCTGATGGTTTTGAATTTGATACGACTTAAAATGTTCTCATTTTAGTAGGTTATGCACGGAAGATTTGCTTACATTTGTAGTTTGTGCTAAAGCTCTTGTGGAGAGTATATTATTATTTTCGATTGTTTGTAGAATTTCATCTCTTTTGGCGTAGTAATAATATAGCCTATTCTTTTTTTTATGATTAAAATGCATCCATTATTTTTATTCTTTTGTACTAAAATTGTAGTTGGACTCGGTCTTGGACGGTCAGGATATGTAATTTGAAACAAATCTGCTACTCTACAACTCATATTCGAGTTATACCAGTTCACTAATAACAGTTTTTCTTCTACACTATACATACCTCAAAAATAGAGTAAGTTTTTGACATCCTATGTTGCAAAATAAAATACACGCTAAAATACATTGCTGTCATTTCATTATTACGTTACTCTAGCAGCTAGTGTATGTATGTGCATGTTGCATTATAAAATATATTCACGGTATATAAATGAATAAGACTATTATATGTATCTACATTAGATCAATGAGATCTGTCTCGGGCATGGGTATCGGCGGATATGCTGGCTATTATGCACGTATTTAAATAGAAATAAAAATTCTTTCTTTAATTTTTTTTATATATAGTAAAAAAATGTTTAGCAAATTGTTCATAAAAAAAATAATACTGCATTAATATTTAACTGTATTACTTCAATGCATAAGAAGAATTATTAATCACTCATATACTTCGTACTTGTGATTTCATTTAAACCATCGGAAAATTGCAAACCATTGCAAAATACTGAATGAAATTAATAATAATAGCAATTGAAATTCAAACTAATTTCATATTTCTATTTAGATAACGGGTCTTCCAATAAAAGGTTTCATTTTGATATGTAAAAGAACGAGTATTTTTAAGCGAAATCATCGGATGTTTATTTAATTGTAAAGAGGAGGCTATGTCATTAATAATGGAAAACAATATCAACCAAATGGCCGCCACGGCTATGCTTGCAGGACCATATTCTTTTCATAAAATTTTCCATCACCAATTCGCACATTTGCAGCTGTATATCCTCGATAACTTCACGAATTTTATTTTTGACGTCTTGAATCGATCGTGGGCCATTGGCATGGACCTTATCTTTCACGTAGCCCTAAAGAAAAAAGTCTAAAGGTGTTACGTATTAATCACAAGATCTCGGTCAAGAAACTTTTCACGCAAAAGAGCGATGTATCGTTACTTTTGTGGCACGTAGCGCCGTCTTGTTGAAAATAAACGTCGTCCACGTCAATGTCTTCCAAGTCCGATCATTCAAAATCATTAATCATTGTTCGATAGCGCATTTTCGAAAAAGTAATGTCCAATGACGCCGCCAGACCAAAAAACCGCACCAAATAGTCACACGTTGAGATTGGAGAGGCTTTTCAACAATAATTCTTGGGTTTTCCGAGCACTAAATGCGATAATTTCACTTGTTAACGTAGCCTCCGCGGTGAAAATGGGCCTCATCACTCAAGATGACTTTTCGATGAAATTCCTGATCATTTTGATGTATTTCTAGGACCCAATCAACAAAGACACAACGTTGTTGATGGTCGGTAGGCGTGAGTACTCGTGTTAACTGAACTTTAAAAGCCTTAAGACCTAAGTCTTTATGCAAAATACGGTGTAATGTCGTTTGTGGAATGCCAAATTCCAAAGATCTACAAGAAATGGGCAAACTTAGGTTTTCCTCAACACTATGGGCTACAACAGCAATATTATCAGTTGTTCTTGAGCGACGTGCACGAGTTCGATTCTTCACATCACTAACTTGTCCCAACAGCTCAAATTTTGCCACCAGTTTCACAATTGCTGGCCGAGAATGTGCTTCACGACGACCCAAAAATGCTTTAGTTTTGCGAACTGTGACTGCGAAATTTTTACCATTTTCGTATTGAACTTTAATAATTTCGGTGGGTTGTTGAAGCGTATATTGTGCCATTTTTATTATTGGCGTAGTTTTTACTTGTCATCTGTCAAGTAGTTACAGGTTGAGTCATGACAACTGCTAAAATGACGAACTATTGTAAATAAAATGTCTTATTGGAATACACATTAGTTATTAAATCAAATAAATTCTTTAAACTGTGTAACATATTGATATCAAACATGTAAATAAATAAACAAACCACATCATTATACATAAACAATTGACAATTAATATTTTCAATTTTCACCAATTTAAATTTAAATTCCTATTTGTTTATATTTTTATTACCCTCATTACAAATATTGATGCAGTTTACATATGTTAACAGAAAACTATATTTAAATTGAACTGAATACAGGCTTTTTTAAAATTTTAAAATGCGAAATTGTGAATATCTTTTAAAAGAATTAATCTTAAAACTTTATCCAATGACAAACATAATATTAATATTAATGAAGAATTTCAAACAACTATTACTTATTAACACGAGCATGTACAAGTTTCAACTAAACTTGGACATTATTCGCTGTGCTTTCAGATATTTCATTATCTGTGTTTAGACCCTAATAGCAGGTACCTGGCCCAAAATCGACAGTAAAGGGATTTTCTAATAATGTAATGGTTGCTTTTTCTAGGGATAGTCTTCGAACAATTAAATCTACTTACAAAATTCGAAATTTAAATACACTAACCCTCTTGTATTACAAACTTCTCGATGCGCAAGGGAAACTTGCCAGAAATTGAACATACGTAGGTTCTATAATGTTCATTCATCTCCGTAGATTCAGAAATAAATTGTTAAATTTTGCGATTAGAAAATAGAATTTTTTTTTTTAATATTTGATTGGCTTCCCGGAACACGATATCATATCGACTAATAGAATATTAATTAAATTTGAATTTTCGAGTAATTTGAATTAATTTTCGATAACGTGAACAAGCAAACGATTAATATAGTCGCCAAACAAGCGACTGTGCCTTTGTGACGACGAAACCACGGGCGGCTATGCATTTTAAAGAGCTTCGAAGGCGAAGGTAATAAACGTTCGCCCATTCTTCTTCATAATTTTGTTATATTTTATATTCATTTATGTTATTTTTTCTAATAGAATTTTTGAATATCTATTTTTTCTTACAATCATGTAATTTAAATAAATCGCCCTAAATTTTCTTTCCTTCGACTTTCTATTTTTGTAAATTTTATTTTTCTCAAGGTGTAACAAAATTAAGACAAGATTTGAATTAAATAGAAAACACCGTTTTTAGTCTTTTGAATGTTATTTTTTTTATTGAATCATAAAGTACATAGGATAGGGTTATTTATGGAATAACACATTGGGCAAATGGCCTCCATGGCTTTGCATGCACATATGCACTCGTTTGTCGAAATTTTCCATGACCATTATGCATAAATGTTGCTGAATTTCGTTGATGCAGCGTTGAATCTCCTCCTTTAATGCACGGGTGGTTGTGGGCTCGTTGACATAGACCTGTGATTTCAAATAACCCCATAAAAAGAAATCTAATGGTGTTAAATCACACGATCTAGGGGGGCAATTCTGATCACCGAAACGAGAGAGTACACGACCTGGAAATGTCTCATGTAGTAATTAAATTGTTTCACGGGCTGTATGGCATGTGGCACCGTCTCGTTGAAACCACATATTAGCCACATCAATATTATCCAATTTCGCCAGGAAGAACTGTGTTATCATGTCGCAATATCGAGCACCAGAGACAGTCACAGCTTGGCCAGCCTCATTTTCAAAAAAGTACGATCCAATTATGCCTCCAGCCCAAAATCCACACCAAACAATGACACGTTGTGGATGCATTTGTTTTTCAACAATCACATGTGGGTTCTCAGAACTCCAAAAGCGGCAATTTTGGCGATTAACAAAGCCATCAAGGTGAAAATTTGCTTCATCGTTTAGGATGATTTTGCACGAAAAATCAGCATCCATTTGTTGATGTTCAATAATCCATTCAACGAACTCTCTTCGCTGTGCATGGTCATTAGGCTTCAGTTGCAAATGATTATGCAGAATCGAACGAATTGCTAGTGCATTTAGGCCTGAAGTATCCTCTATCTGTTGGTAGGTCACTCGCCTGTCCTCGCCAAGCATTTTCCTCACAGTAGTAACGTTTTTCTCCGTAACTGACGTTCGTGGCCTTCTCGGCCTTTCAGCATCCTCCACAGTTAAATTTCCCCTTTGGAGTTTTCTATACCACCTGAATATATATATATATATATATATATATATATATATATATATATAATATTATTTAACATATTCGACAATAAACTATGCAGTGAGAAAACCATAAGATACTAAAGAACTCTCCCTGAAATGTTCCTTCATTAATTTTGATTCCATCTATTATTTTGTGGTTTTGTTTTGTTGTTACATATGTAAATTAAGGATCTTCCAACCCTAGGATTGCATGGTTGTGTATGAAAAATTGTGTATATGGTACCTTTGCAGTTACTTACGTTTTATTTATATCTTTATATTATATTATTTAGAATGTATTTTATGAGAGCTGAAAAATTGGAAGACCTTCGCTACGCAATCAAGGTGTTTGTGCCTAAATTACTATAATTCAAATGTTTCGATACACTTTAATTTTTATTTAATTACGGAAAAACAAAAAATAATTTCAAAAAATTCTGAAATTCATACATATTAAGAAGTACACTTACTGTATATGATTACGTATTATTGTAAAAGTCATGGCGAAGATTACGAAACGTGTCTCCTCTTATTCAAAGAGACAATATCCAGACAAATGAGACTAAATTAAAAACAGCCAGCGGATACGAAATGCCAAGGACTCTGTTTCTGGATTTACTTAGATTATAGTTCCCACACGCCTGCACGTTAGCTCTGACTGCTTTTGATTATCAAAGCGATAATTCTAAATTGTACTTGACAGTTTTACATTTTGCTTTAATAAATGTGTTGTGCTTTAGAATATCATTTCAAAATCGTCATACACAGTCGAGATTTTCTGCAATAGTTTATGAATTTTGATATGTTTTTCATTTATTCTTTTAGATATTTTCTTTTATTAAAAATAATTAAGCCACAATTTAATAAATATTTTGTGTTACATATCCCTTAGAGTAATGATTTATAGGTAGGTGTTAATAGGTAAAATGCCGCCATATGAAACTTTTGAACAGTTCATTATGGCCAAACCATTTCTTTGGATTTTCATTAATGAAATTGCAATTATTTTTTAATGATAAATAACTAATAAAAATAAATTTTTCTGGAAGAAAATTATACCATGATACAATATGATTTGAATAAACTTCTGCCAGTGCTGATATTTTACAATTACTAGATGTATCGGAAAGTCATTACATTTACGAATTTTATAACCAGAACTAGACAGTTATCTTTGCACAACAAGAGTGGATCGTCCTTGTCGGTGAATCAATACTAGCGAATGCGTACTATCGAATCCGACAAGCGAACTACCCGCCTCTGTCAGGCAGACACCACTATCCACCTCTATTTATCAGGTGTACTGGAAAATTATCGGTTTTTTCGTAAAAGAACTACATAATTTTCCAGAAAATGGAAAAATTTATTTATTGAAACTATTAGTCATTGATGCTACACATCTTGCCCATCTTTCAAGCAATTTATAGATACCGTGCCAAAAAAATTGTTTGTCCCTTAAGCAAAACCATTCATCGAGCTATTTTCTAACTTCTTCAAAATTGGCGAAGTGCTGCTCTGCGTGCCCCATTGATGCGAATAGGTGATATTCGGACGGAGCAAAGTCTGGAGAGTGCGGCGGGTGCGATATTATTTCCCTTCCAAGAGCTTTCAATGCTTGTTTCACCAGTTTTGCTGTATGAGATGGTGCGTTATCGTGCTGTAAAGACATTTTACTGTGTCTTCGGACCCAATCTGGATGTTTTTCTGCATTGTTCAAATTGATAATTTGTTGTCGGTAGCGATCAGTATTAACTCTTTCATTAGGATTCAACAGTTCCTAGTACATCACGCCACCCTGATCCCACCAAACGCAGAGCATTGACTTGCGGCTAAAACCATCTGGCCTTGGAGTCGATGGGCCGGCTTCACCAGGTGATAACTATGATTTTTTGCCTGTTTTTTGCCTGCCATTCAATTGATGTCACACCCATTTTTTCGATTTTTCCCATTGCTCATAATCGATCGTTAATCGTTTCTTGGGCCACATTTAACACTTCTGTCAATTGTTTTTGAGTTTGGGTTTTGTTTTCATCCAATAACTCCTGCAGTTTAGCATCTCCAAACTTTTTGGTCCACCAAAACGTTCTTTGTCTTACACATCGAAATCACCACTTTTGAATTGTCAAAACCACGCCTCGCATATTTTTATAGTTGGAACATGCTCTACCAGCAAACGATGACTAAATAGGAAAAGTAATACGTGCCGCAAATACACTTTTTCAGGGACGAAACTCAACATTTTCAAAGATGTATAATCTATGACAGTGTTACTGTCGCAAAATATAAAATGTATTGCTTTAAAGCTTGATGTCATCATAGAGATGAGGATGATATTTTTCTTTTCCGTTTCTTTTATTTAATTTATTTATTTTAAGTTTTTGCCAAAATGAAGAAGCAGTAAAGTCACTATAAATTGAGCATATAGTCTTACAAGAAGGAAGCCTCTGCGGGTAAAGTGGCACGAGATTTAAAAGGGGAAAGCAAGGCACGTAATGCGAACCCTTTGAAGTACAGAAACTTGATAGTCAGTTATATTAAATTGGAAATTCTATGCAATGAAAATTCACGCTAATATATCTTATTTAAAATAGATTTCGGTACAGAGTTTACTAAGGTTTTAGTTTTTTTACTTTTTATTTTCATAGAAAATGTGTTCTATATATTAGTAATTCGTAGACAAATAGTGTATGTAATATGATATTACATACACTGCTTTCGAGTTATTCTTATAAGACACAATGTAATTTACATACATTGTATACACGAATTTTCTGAAAAATAATATAAAGATTTTCATTTTACAACCATGCTCAGATGTATTAGACACCCCAGGTAAAAACCCTTATTCTCGGTATTATCCAAGTCTGACGGAAATTAACCGTAAAAATAATTAATGGTATTTACAGAAATGCGTTTTTTAATATCCTAGTTAATCCCCTATTGAAAAGAATAGGTGGAAAGGGGAAATTGTGGATTTTAGAAATTTAGTGTCATTCTAGCAGTGTGTGAGCAACGTGCGTTTATGAGTTTGTGGTAGAGATCAATTAGATTATCCTATTTTTTCTCGTTGTGTCAGTTATTTGTTGAAGACAAATGCCTAAAACACGCGAGTTGTCGGTAGGGGAACGCGCCCAAATAGTGCTACTGCATTCCCAGAAGTTATCAATAGCTGCAATTGCAAAAAAATGTTCGCGATATGCAGTCCGTACAACCATTAGTCGCTATCAGAAGAGTGGATCGTTTGTTAACAGACCAAAAAGTGGCAGAAAACCCTGTACCTCGATTAGAGAAGACAGAATTTTACAAAGACTGGCTCTCAGTGATAGGAAAAATCGTCGAAACAGCTCGCCAGTGAGCTGAAACAGCGTTATCGCGTAACAGTTTCTGCGCAAACAGTGAGACGGCGTCTCCAGCGTGCTGGTTTACGAGGGTGTAAAGCGCGACGTAAACCGCTTTTAACTGACGCTCATAAAAAGAAGCGGTATTTATGGGCCAAACAACATGAAAATTGGACAATCGAGAAGTGGTCGAAGATTCTTTGGTCTGATGAATCGAATATCGAGGTATGTAAGTACATCTTCATCACTAATATTCTTATCGTTGTATGCAATTCAGTCTACATGTAACATTAAACAAAATTAATCCTGTCTAAGTGCTAACTTTCTTCTTTTGCCTGGCAGCTTTGGGGACTATCTGGGACGCTATACGTTCGGCGTAGGCAAGGGGAAGCTTATGAACCACATTGTATCATTCCCACAGTAAAATTTGGAGGTGGTAGTATCATGGTTTGGGGTTGTATGTCTGCATACGGTATTGGAGAAGTGTACCTGTGTGATGGACGGATGAACAACCAACGCTATTTAGCCATGTTGGAGGAAGTATTAGAACCGTTTGTGCTAAAACTATTCGACCAGGATATTCCACAATACATTTTTCAGCAAGATAATGCGCCCTGCCACAAATCGGGAGCTGTAATGCGTTGGTTCGAGGAAAACACAGTGGAGGTATTGGATTGGCCGCCACAAAGTCCCGATTTGTCGCCCATTGAAAATTTGTGGCGTATCTTAAAAACTAAGATCACGGAACATAAATGCCTGACAAAAGCAGAATTATCATCAAAAATTCACGAAATATGGGCTGCAATACCACCGCCAGAGTGTTACAATTTAGTAGCAAGTATGCCTCGACGAGTGCGAGCTGTCATTAAGGCCAAGGGCGGAGCGACAAAATATTGATAAATTGTACTATATTACTAAATAACACTTTGTACATAATTTTCACAACAGTTTTATTTTCCTCACCTCTCTTTTGACTAAACTATGTAAACTATATATGTATGTATGTACATAAATTCGTAAGGTGTCTAATACATTTGAGCATGCTTGTATGTTTTAGGAAAGAATTTATTCCTCATAAAAGTTTTGCTATTGTCGAAAATACAAAAATAATGGAGTTATGGCTTTAAATTTAGAATACATGTTTGATTATTCTTAAAAATTTGTCAAAATTTAAATTGCATTCAGTTTTTGTAATACCCAGAGTTCTCAAAGTAATTAATTCAATTTACTTCTGAACTACTAACGACCATCGAAAGATGTGAGACGTGGTTCCGACAATTCAACAGTGATGTTTTCGACGTCCAAGGCAAAGAACGTTCTGGTAGACCGAAAAAGTTTGAAGATTCGAAACTGCAGGAGTTATTAGATGAAAACCCAACGCAAATTTTAAAACAGTTGGCAGAAGCGTTAAATGAGGCCCAAGAAACGATTAGCGACCGATTACGAGCAATGGAAAAAATCGAAAAGATGGGAAAATGGGTGCCACATCAATTGAATGAATCGAAAAATCGTCTATGAAATGCTGCTTCAAAGGTATGATCGAAAATCATTTCTGCATCGAATAGTGACGGGTGATTAAAAATTGATTTATTTCGAAGACCCTAAGCGCAAAAAATCATGGTTATCACCTGACGAAACCGGCCCATCGACTCCAAGACCAAATCGATTTAGTCGCAAGGCAATGCTCTGTGTTTGGTGGGACCAGAGTGGAGTGGTGTATTATGAACTGTTGAAACAAATGATCAATTTGAACCATGCATTGATAGAGAAACGTTCAGAATGGGACCGAAGACACGGTAAAGTGATTTTACAGCACGATAACGTGCCGTCTCACACAGCAAAACCGCACAAGGAAGCATTGAAAGCACTTGGATGAAACATAATATCGCACCCGCCATATTCTCTAGACCTTGCCCCGTCCAACTATCACACTTTCGCGTCAATGGGACACGCGCTTGCAGAGCAGCACTTCGCCAATTTCAAAGAAGTTAAAAAATGGCTCGATGAATGTTTTTGCTCAAAGGACGAGAGAGTTTTTTTTTTGGGAGGGCATCCATAAATTGCCTGAAAGATGGACAAGATGTGTAGAATCAAATGACCAATACTTTGAATAAATAAATTTTTCTATTTTCTTGAAAATTTGTTACTTCTTTTACAAAAAAAAAAGCGGTAATGACTTTCCGGTACACCTGGTATTCACATTTTTCTAGCCACTGTGTATTTCTCAAGCATAGACTCGGAACTAAATTTTACGATAAGCAATTATATGTACGTCGTAGCTATTAATATTTACAATTTCATCATTTGAAAGGAAGTAATATTATTAGAATATTCTCGTATTTTGTCGTTACGATATCAACCACAAATTCGTGAACACGTTATCATGTGACAATATGGAAAAAGCATTCAAAATACAATGAAATCACTTCACACTGCACCATTGGGCAATTTATCAAGTCAAAAGCGGTTGTTTAATATCGGAAATTTATATACTAGGCATTCCGAGATTCAATTGTTACGCAAAACAATTGCGCACGAATTTCCAGAGCCTACACATCACACACGTCTTGTTCGTTATGTCGACGGCACGATCTTAATTTACGGACACGGTAGAAATGGATTCGCTAACCGTTTATAAATCATCGTCCAATTACAATACATGTAACATGTTAAATTATGGTGATTGATGGAGCGAATCGAAAATACATAGACGGGTTGTTGGCCCGTAGCCCTACTATTATTAGGTAGTTAATACACCGTGTTTTGATATATTGACAAAAGTTGATTGCAAACGCCTGTCTGGCGGTTGATTTATTTGAATTCATGAATTATCGGAACTTGTATGAAGTAACTGGCGAAGATGTGATCGCAGAGACCCAAAACTATTCCGTACAATTCCGAAACTTAAATATCGGCGAGTTATGTTCAATATATTAATTGATCGTACTATCAGCTCTCCGGGCAATATTGCTTCCACTACAGTTAGTTCTAAGAATTTCCTGAAAATATATTTGTAACAGATGTACATATACGAGGGAGCGTTTTTATATTCGCGGAATGAGCGGGTTGTAGAGGTGTGAGCAGGCGCATTGGGGGCGTGGCCTATGCAGCGACTCATGGTTAGTATAAATACGAAGTTTCATTGTTATTAGACAGTTAGTCTTTGAGCTATCGTCAACCAAGTAACATAATCAGGAGTGAAAAGTGAAATATGGAAAAAATCGAATATCGTGCTGTTATAAAGTTCCTTACCAGGAAAATCAGTCGCGGTCATAATGAATGAGATGTCATTGGTTTACAGCGACTCTTGTCCAGGAAAAACCATGGTGTACAAGTCGCATAGTTTATTTAAACAAGGAAGGGAATCCCTTGAAGACGACCCGAGGCCGGGCAGGAGCATTGAGGTGACCACGCCAGCACTTATCCAAAAAGTTGAACAAATTGTACTCGAAGATGCTCGACTAAAGAAGAAACAACTCGCAGAAATGGTTGGAGTATCCGATACAACAATTTTTAAAATCCTACACGATCATCTCGGCATGTCTAAGGTCAGCGCAAAATGGGTGCCGAGAATGCTCACGCCGCCGCAAAAACAACAGCGCGTAGAGTGTTCGCGTGCATTTTTGGACCTCTGTAATGAAGACAAGAATGGTGTATTGAGTGGAATTGTTACTGGAGACGAAACTTGGGTTCATCATTATGAACCTGAGTCCAAACAAGACTCCATGCAGTGGCATAAAAAGGGCACAGCACCTCCCAAGAAATTTAAAGTGTCACAATCAGCTGGGAAACTCATGGCAACGGTATTTTGGGACTCGGAAGGAATATTGTTGATTGATTATAAAGATAAAGGTGTTTCTATAACCGGAGAATATTACGCTTCAATATTAGAGCGACTAAACGAAGCCATTAAAGAGAAAAGACGGGGAAAATTGACAAAAGGTGTTCTGCTTTTGCACGACAACGCGCCCGTCAACAAGAGCCGCGTTGCGTTAGCTGCCCTGCATAAGGTGGGCTTCGAAATTGTGAATCACCCACCCTACAGCCCAGACCTGGCCCCGAGTGATTATTACCTGTTTCCGAAAATGGAAAAAAAGCTGCGGGGTAAAAAATTTACTGCCGATGATGAAGTCAAGGAGGCAGTTTCGGCGTATTTTGCAGATAAAGAGAAATCATTTTTTTATGAGGGTATAAATAAATTAATTGAAAGAAGTGAAAAATGTATCCGTCTTGCAGGTGAATATATTGAAAAAGAAAAATAATTTGGTTTTTTTATTTCCACCCCTTGTCCCCCATTCCGCAAATATAAAAACGCTCCCTCATAAGAAGAGTTGGAAGTATTCCCGCAGGTCAGGTTCGTACTGAGAACACAGCACCCACACAAGTGTAATGTAATAAAACAGATAAAATATAGATTTATAAGTTATTACCGAGCGGATCTTTAAATAAGGCGAATATATAATTATTAAATATGACGGACGTACGTAAAGGAAAAACCAATGCGCAGTGCGAAAGTTTATTGATGAATTTCCCGATTAATAAAAAGTGTTCCAATAAGACGTTTCATTTTCAATAGCCCGCCATTTTAACAGTTTGATTCAACCTGTAACTACTTGACAGACGACCAGTAAAAACTACGCCATTAATAAAAATGGGACGATATACGTTTCGACAACGCATTAAAATTATTAAAATTCACTACAAAATGGTGAAAATTTTGCGGTCACAGTTCGCGAAACTAAAGCATTTTTGGGTCGTCGTGAAGCACCTTCTCGGCCAGCAATTGTGAAACTGGTGGAAAAATTTGAGCTGTTGGGACAAGTTAGTGATGTGAAGAATCAAACTCGTGCACGTCGCTCAAGAACAACTGAGAATATTGCTGTTGTAGCCCATAGTGTTGAGGAACGTCGATCTTTAGAATTGGGCATTTCACAAACGATATTACATATATCGTATTTTGCATAAACGCTTAGTTCTTAAGGCTTCTAAAATTCAGTTAACATAGCAACTCACGCCTACCTACCAACGACTGTGTCTTTGCTGATTGGGTCCTCGAAATGCATGAAACTGATCCGGAATTTCATCGAAAAATCATCTTGAGTGATGAGGCTCATTTTCACCCCGGAGGCTACGTTAACAAGCAGAATTGTGGCATTTAGGGCTCAGAAAGCCCAAAAATTATTGTTGAAAAGCCTCTTCATCCTCAACGTGTGACTGTTTGGTAAGGTCATTGGACCTTACTTTTACGAAAATGAGGCTGGAGCAACTGTTAGGGTGAATGGATTGCGATTTGGTATGGCCGGAATTGGAAGATATTGATGTGGACGACGTTTATTTTCAACAAGACGGTGCTTCGTGCCACACAAGTAACAATACCATCGTTATTTGTTCTTTTGCGTGAAAAGTGAAAAGCCACTGAGATCTCGTGATTTAACACCTTTAGGCTTTTTCTTTGGGGCTACGTGAAAGATAAGGTCTATGCCAATGGCCCACAATCGATTCAAGACCTCAAAGATAAAATTCGTGAAGTTATCGAGGACATGCAGCTGCAAATGTGCAAATTGGTGATGGAAAATTTCATGAAAAGAATATGGTCCTGCAAGCGTAGCCGTGGTGGCCGTTTGGCCGATATCGTTCCCCATTATTAATGGCATCGCCTCCTCTTTACAATTAAATATATATCCGATGATTTCGCTTAAAAATATTCGTTTTTTTTACATATCAAAACGAAACCTCCTATTGGAAAACGTTATATTATTATGATGCTAAGATATACTGTAAAGTTTGCTATAAACCGTTGATCTGCTGAGACAAATGCGATTGTAAGGATCATATAAAGAATGTACAACACCAAAATAAGAAAAATAACGTGCCACCAAAATCCCAATTTATGTTTGATTTACTCTTAATGATAATCGCCTGTGATTTCAGACTATATCTACTCGATTAGCATTCATAGCTTTTGTAATAAATACAATCCGTGGACACTATCATCACGGAGACACTATCATCACGGAGAGCGTTACAGAACCATATGCCAACTGTGCCTAATGTAATCAAAAACAATAAAAGCTATAGTAAAATATAAACAACTATGTTTATGTGTCGACGAAACGACAGATCGAATATATATATAGTGTTGCTGAAGATCCTGAAATGTCCATTAGACGACGTTCACAATAACTTAGACTTAGTGGATCTTAGTGGAACATGGCGTATTTTACACAAGGATTTAGCTCTGAAGACATACGTATAAGATTAAAATAACACAGGAACTGAAGCCATTAGATCATTTAAAACGGCGTTCATTTGTCAATTTCATCCATGAACAACCAGCTGATTTTTCTCAAAAAATAATATTTTCCGATAAGGCACATTTTGAACTTGTTGGCTATGTTAATAAACAAAATTGCCACATCTGGGGTGAGGAAAATCCACGAATTATTCATGAGAAACCTATGCTTTCCTAAACGAGTTACTGTTTGGTGTGCATTATGGTCAGGTGGTGTAATTGGACCTTACTTCTTTGAAAATGCTGCTGGCGAAGCTGTAACTGTTAATGGTGATCGATATCGCCGAATGATAACCGAATTTTTGCGGCTTGAATTAATGAATATTGATCTAGACGATATGTGGTTTCAACAGGATGGCGCTGCACCTCACTTTGCACATGAATCAATTGATTTTTTGAGAGAAAAAGTTCCTGTACCTGTAATTTCAAGAAACGGTGATGTTAATTGGCCACCAGATCATGTGATTTGACACCGTTAGACTATTTTCTTTGGGGTTATGTGAAAAGTCAGGTTTATAAAAACAATCCATAACCAATTTCTGCTTTGAACGATGAAATTATTCGAGTCATTGGTGAGATAGAGCCTCAATTATGTCAAAATGTCATTGAAAATTTTAACAAAAGAGTGGACGTCTGTGGAGCTGCAAGAGAAGGCCATTTGGTAGATATTATTTTTCGCATATAAATGTCATAACTGATACTTCAATTACCAATAAAATGTTTTTGAAAGTGAATGCAAATTATGTGTTTTATTTATTCTTTAAAAAAACCGCGAAATTTAAAACAGCCTTTACAAGTATACATGTTTTAGATCTTGTTAAAGCGACATTTCCCATTGCATTAGCTAGCAAAAGACGAGAAAAGTGCACTGCCGAAGCAATTATGAAGGTAATGCTGGATGCGTTAGGCCTTTCAAGCGAATAAAACATTTCGATGATATCTCACACACACTTTGTTTTATTTAAATTTAAAGATAGAAAGCGCTTAATAAAAGACCCGTCATATATAAACGTATAATTCAAATGTTATACGAACATCATTTTAACAATTCCTGTGATGACCTTACCATCGTCGATATCGATGAAAATAAATTAATAAAAAGGAGAGTAGAAACCTATTGGTTGACAATTCCGCAAATTTCCTTTCACATTGAATCAATGTCTTTTTGTAACGGACAATTACTAATATTAAGAACCAGGATATATTATTACGTTTAAACGAATAGGGATTTCAAAAGCTAATGAACCGAAATAAAATATTATCCGGCGTTCCTTTTTATTACAGGCTTATCAAGATTCTACGCCGCAAAATAACGTTAACAATGTCTTCTGTAATTGCTGATTTCGAGCTTGCTACGATCCCACTTGCATCCGGATAATATATCAAAGACGTCGGCAATACGTGAATTATGAATTTTTGAAGAAAATTGTTTCTTTTTTTATCTTCAAAAGCGTTTCATGCCGAACGAAATCGGACGTGTATAGAAATAATTTGTTTTGACGTAAAAAAAGACGACTGAAACTTGTTTGAGTTCTTTTATCTTTTCCAAGTGTTTAGAATTTTATATTTACAAAGTCGTGAACGAACGGAAAGGTAATTATTTGACGTAAACACGTTTTTTGTTGGTAATCGATGATTGCTTGATAGCTTAATTTGTATTTCGTTCTAACACACGCGAATTCAATTTTGGACGGAAAATTTCCCCTTAGGTGATATTTATTTCCCAGTGCGCGTTTGGAAATATTCTTTAAGTGAGATGTGGTAAGTTTATAAAAAATATTAGCCGTGAAAAAACAATACCACCCTCTACCGTGCAAACATGCAATGTCGGAAAGACCAAAGTTCGTGTTTGTCCCGCCAAATGTACAGACATGCTGTCTCGGAGCGTGTATAATTAAAACGCTTTCAAACTTAGTATGCGCCATTTAATAATCGCCCGAGAATAATTAAAATTTTAATAAAACCCTATTCACGACGCGTTTCGAGAATATCAACTTTCGTAAGACAAATTGTGGTCCTATTAACGAACTTATTCTCTCTGTGGTTTACCGTAACGTTTGCGATTCAGCAAAAAAATGAAAAAAACAGTTCCTACCTACAGTTTTTCTATTGAGAGTTGAATACTCGAAACGCGTCGTAAACAATGAGAGCCGATATACTCGGAACGCGTCGTAAACAGGGTCTACACCTACCTGCAGTTTTCCTGTTGAGAATTAATATACTCGAAAAGCGCCGTAAACAATGAAAGTTGATATACTCGAAACGCGTCTTAAATTTTTTCTATTAAATTAATGTCAGATCAAATAGCTTCTGCCAAGTTTAAAAGAATTCTTTCTACATACGCACCAAGACAGCTTGACTGTACATTAGGTTAGACAAACACGAACTTCGTTCTTCCGGACAATTGCGTATTTGGATGATAAAGGAAGGTATTGTCTTTTTCACGACAAATATATTTGTAACTTTACCAAACATCTCTACTACATACTACATATAGCTCGAGAAGGCTTAAGGGCTCATATGGTTTAGTTATATACTTGTATCCTATTAGCTTTTCCCATTATAGTATTCCCATCAACTTCAGATCTTATTTTGTTTGCTTGAACCCATGTAGTTCGATGTCTACCCTCTTCTTTCGACCAGTCCTCTTGTTAAGACTCGTTTTGCTGATCTTTTTCCTCTCGTCCTTGACACGTGTCCCAACCATCTTAATCGCTGGCCTCTCGTCATTTAGTTTATAAGAGGTTTCGTATATAGACACTGTAATTCAGTTCAATTCTTCTTCTCCACAATTTTTCCTCCGTAAATTTTCCTTAGAGTTTTCTTTTTTCATGTTTCCAATGATTCTTTTTCTCTTGCATCATCAGCAATTAAGCACAGTGTCACACACGGACTCACAGTAAAGTTACACATAATAAACGGTCCTGTGTTTGCAAGTTCCAGTGCGATAGTGCGCTTAATTGCTGCTGATGATGACAATTTAGTTGTCGTAATTCAGTTTCCACGTTTCACATCCATATGTCACAGTGGATCTGACAACTACCATACATATTCTTTCTTGTGCTTTTCTTAATACATTTTTTGATTTCAATATTGGATTCATTGCTCCCAAACATCCTTACCCTTTCATTATTCTTTCCTGTATATATGTCCTGTCTTATCCTCTTTCCGTTATTGTTAATCCCAAATAATTAAACTTATTTATGCTTCCAAACATGTATTTTTTTCCTAAGTTTTTTTTTATTATTTCTAAACTTTTGTTACTTTTGCTCCCCTTCTTTTTCGTAATTTCCATGTATTTTATTTTCTGTCATTTATGGCCTTTTTAAGATTTTCTTTTGTTCTTGCAGTCATATCTAATTCGTCCGCATAACCTAAGCTTTGGCAGATTTGTTGGTATATCGTTCCATTTGTTTTTATTCCAGATTGACGAATTATCTTTTCTAGTACCAAATTAAATAAGCATATCGACAATAGATCTCCCTGTCTTAATTCTTTCTTTACCTCGAACTTGTCTGATGTTTTGCCCTCAACCAGCACTCTATTCTCTGTGTCATTCAGGGCAATTCTTATCATGCAAATTCATTTACTTGCGATTTTTCTATTATTTTGTAGAATTCTTTTCTATTTACAGAGCCGTAGGCTTGTCTAGAACCCACAAAGAGCACGCGTAATGACAAATTTTCTTCTAAGCTATTATCTTGAATTTGCTTAATCGAAAATATGTCGTCCATAACCGATCTATTCTTCCTGAATCCACACTGATACAATCCCAATATTGACTCGATCTTCTAGTCTGTTTTTGCTAGTCACTGCTACTATTTTATACACGACATCTAGTAAGGCTTGGTCTGTAATCGGTCCATATAGCTTCTTCTCTTTTTTGAATACTGGAAAATGAACGACTCTCTTCAGTTGTCTGGTATCTTTTCTGTTTTCCATATTTTTTGCAGTAACTCGCATATATCGTTTCCTAGATCTACTGCTGCATCTTTTATTACTTCTGCTGTTATTCAGTGTCGGCCAATGGCCTTACTATTTTTGTTGATTCTGAGTATTTCTCTTATTTATTTTTTGCAGGGCTTGTTTGTCGTCTCTTGTCCTTCAGTTAGTTCTGTTTCGTATTTTCCATTCAACTCTTCATCCTCGTCTCTGTTTCTCTGAAAATATTTTAGAGATACATTACATGGAGACGAGGATATCGATCTGTGCTGTTTTTCTGTTAGGCTTACTGCTAAACTTCAATCTTTTTTCCTGCATATTAATATATTGTCTCTGTTTGTTATTTTTGCTTTCCTCACTTCTTTCTATACACTCTCTCTCACTTGATTCCTCTCGTGACTATCTTCCATTTCTTATAATTTCCTGTCTACATCAATTCTTATCTTTCGTTCCTCAACATCTCACTTAAAGAATATTACCAAACGCGCACTTGGATATAAATAATCCCCTAAGGGGAACTCCCCGTCCAAAATTGAATTCGTGTCTGTTAGAACGATGAATCCAAATACAAACTAAACTATCAAGCAACAAACATCGATTACCAACAAAAAACTTGTTCAGGTCAAATAATTACCTTCTCGTTCGCTCACGACTTTGTAAATATAAAATTCTAAACATTTGGAAAATATCAAAGAACTTAAACAAGTTTGAATCGTCTTTTTTTATATCGTAACAAATTATTTTTATACACGACCAATTTCGTTTCTGCATGAAACGCTTTCGACGATAAAAAAAAAAGAAAAAATTTTCTTCAAAAGTTCACGATTCACGTATTGTCGACGTCTTTGATATACTATCCGGATCCAAGTGGGATCGTAACAAGCTCGAAATCAACAATTAGAGAAGACATTGTTAGCGTTATTTTGCGGCGTGGAATCATGATAATCCCGTAATAAAAATGAACGCCGGGTAATATTTTATTTCGCTTAATTAGCTTTTGAAATTCCTATTCTTTTAAACGTAATAATACATACATATATCCTGGTTCTCAATTAGTGTAATTGTCCGTTATAGAAAGATATTGATTCGATGTGAAAGAAAACTTGCGAAATTGTCAATCAATAGGTCTCTCCTCTTCTTTATTAATTTATTTTGATCGATATCAACGATGGGAAGGTCAGCACAGAAAATATTGTCGTTAAAACTGGAACGAAACGATGATCGCCATTCTTCTTATTAAGTATCAATAAAATAACTCGTTGTTCACCTTGGACAGTTTTTACAAGTGAGAAAGACATAAAGAACTATTAAATTTTAAGTATTTTACCAGACTGAAACACTTATAAAATTACTTTTAATAGAAGAATCTGCTCTAATAAATTTTATATGTTTATAGAAGGATTACACTTTTAGCCTTGAGCTTAACTAGAAAACGATACAAAAATTTAAAATAAAATATTTTCCGAATTTAATAAAAATAACAAATCAGCGTTTTATAGTCACAATTATTTAAAACATCTCCACGAGATTGCAATTATTGGGTTGGCAACTAAGTACTTTCGGTTTTTACTGATAGAGAGCGTTGCTTTATTTTTTGTATAACGTATGTTAATGCTGTACTTTACCGTTTGTCGCATGATACTAGCCACATTGACGTAACTTCAGAAGCAAGTAGTGCGTGATTTTTATTAAAGCTATTAGTTGTGGGTTAATTTTAAATGGAGTGCAGAAACGAACATTTTCGACATATTTTACTATTTTATTTCCGCAAAGGATAGAAAGCTGCTGCGGCTCACAAAAAGATATTTGAAGTTTATGGTGCTAATTGCTTAACAGAGCGCACGTGTCAGAATTGGTATAAAAAATTACGTTCTGGAGATTTTTCCCTCAAAGATGAGCAACGTTCTAGTCGGCCTACTGAAGTTGATGATGACCAAATTAAAGTCATAATTGAAGAGGATCGTCATATAACTGTTCGAGAGGTTGCGGAGAGGCTACATGTATCACACACAACAATTGAAAAACATTTAAAATGTCCTGGGCTAGTTAAGAAGCTTGATATTTGGGTACCTTACGAATTGAAAGAAATTCATTTAACACAAAGAATTAACTTTTGCGATATGCACCTTAGACGAAATGAAACCGACGCTTTCTTAAAAAGAATCATCACTGGTGATGAAAAATGGGTCCTGTGCAGTAACATAGTTCGAAAACGATCATGGAGCAAACACGATAAACCAACCCAAACCACATCGAAAGGTGAATTGCATCCAAAAAAGATCATGCTGTCAGTTTGGTGGGATTACAAAGGTGTTGTGTTTTTTGAGCTGCTTCTAAGGATCCAAACGATCAATTCTGATGTTTACTGTCAACAATTAATAAAACTGGATGAAGCAATCAAAGAAAAACGGCCAGAATTGTCAAATCGGAAAGGTGTAGTTTTCCACCAAGATAATGCAAGGCCTCACACATCTTTGGCAACTCGTGAGAAACTATTGGAGCTTGGCTGGGAAGTGATGTCACATCCCCCATACAGCCCTGATCTAGCACCATCTGATTACCATTTATTTCGAAGTCTGCAGAATTCTTTGGATGGTAAAACTTTCACAAATGACGATGACCTTCACTCGCACCTGGTTCACTTTTTTGCTGATAAGGACCAGAAATTTTATGAGCGCGGAATCGTGCAGCTGAAAGAAAGATGGCAAAAGGTCATTGAGCAAAATGGAAAATATATAATTGATTAAAAACTATTCTTTGTTTAAAAAAAAGTGTTTTATTTTATACTGCAAAACCGAAAGTACTTAGTTGCCAACCCAAAACCCCAAAACAAATAACAAAAACTCTTTATCATACTAATGTTATCTGTCCTAATAACATATTTTGACGGCTAAGTTGTCAATTTCTTCAATCTTCGAATAGGAAATAAACGCAGTGGTGGTCATGAGCAATACAAAGCATACCACGAAACATTTTACTGGGCCTCCACACTAAGATACCATTACGTGTACAGAAGAAACCTCGAAACACACTACCAGGTCTCCTCACAAACACACTGATGGGTGTTTATGTAGAGGTCTAGTAGAGTGTTTCGCTGCGACAATTTCCTTATAGAAAACACACCTTAACTTTAACAATTCGCAGCTCTATTTCCGGACAGGTCTTTTTTTATTACCAATTATTTACCTTAAAGTTAACAGATGTTTTATAATTGTTTTATCACTAAAGAGGTCCTAATAAAGAGTCTACTATTTTATGTATTTATAGAATTGAAAATGTTAAAAATTACCACACTTCAATGCATAGTATCGTTATAAGTATTACACAACACATATTCAATCTGCCTGTAAGTGATTGTATTTGCTTCATTTACCATGTAAACTCGGAGTTGTATAATTGCTTGTCAACTAATACAATTAGTGATCTAAACTAGACAATTTTTTTGTACAAAATTATTTTCTTTGTCAACGTAATCCCCTTGTAGCTTATTAAATTTCCACCGATATTTAAGTCTCTTCATTCCTTCAAAAAAGTAGATTTCATTAAATCGTTCAAAATATGCCTTAGTTTCAGTGACAACCTCCTCATTTTGCTCAAACTTCTTTCCACCGAGCCAAGTTTTCAGATTAGGAAAAGAAAAAGCCTGAGTGGGCTAAATCTGGTAAATAAGCTGCATGCGTAAGCAGTTCGAAATGTAGTTCATGAATTTTTGCCGTTGAAATAGTCGACGTGTTAACGAGCGTATTATCCTGAAGAAGAGGCACCGATATCTTCTTTAAGTAGGACCTTCTGTCGTGCAGTTGATTTAAAATTTATAAAGAGTTGTCACCTGTTATCGCTTCATTTTTTTTAAGTTGATTGATAGTAGACATAACCTATCCGACTGAGTGTGCAGTCTTTATCCTCTTTAGAGCTCTTGTTCCAGACTTAGCTACAATCCAATTACTTCTATACAAAGTGGCAATGATCCATAGTCAATTCATGTGTACAAAAATAGCAGTCCTAAATTAATACTTATAAATAACATTTAGAACGGACAATTCTAAAGCGACTATATTGAAATTATTTAAAATCCCTGAATATATATAGTTTCCGGTAAATTACAGAATATGAGGGGGAATTACTGAGTTTCTTAGTCATGCACTGTTACTTGCCTATGCGTTAAAAGAGCAGTACCATAACTGGCGGCACTAAACGCGGACGTATAAAGTTCTGTCAGTTGCAGAATAATTCAAGAACTTTTTAATCATCCATTTCTGTTGTAATATGCGCCGAACAAAACATTGTTCGTCGGAAAAAAAGAGCAATTATACTCGATCTACTTAATAGAGGCAAAAGCTACAAGGTTATACAAGATACGCTCTCATGTTCTGCGAAAATGATTGTAAACGCTAAGAACTGAAGAAAAGTATAAGAAAACCGTGATGGAAAAAGGAAAACTAGCCCTAGAGAAGACAGAAACATTATAACTTGTGAAAAGAAGACACCGTTCGTAAGCTCAACTGCAATTAAAAGTGAGTTATATCTTTGCAAAAGCACCTCTACTATTGAACGAAGATTGATTCAAGAAAAGTTGCATGCAAGAAGGCCTCGGAAGGTACCATTATTAAGTAAAAGGAAACACAAAGTAGGTTGTCATTTGCTCATGAACGTGTACAATGGAACGAAAAAAAGTATCGTAATGTACGGATGAATCAAAAATAGTTTTATGTAATTCCGGTGCATACCAAGAATACGTCCAAAGACCAACATTTGACAGCATTTCAACCCTAGTACACCAAAGGACGGTAAAATTCGGAGGTTCAAACATCATGCTGTGGGGGTGTTTCTCGTGGTATGGGGAAGGCCCTTTACACAAGATAGAAGACATACTTAATGATAATGTCTATGTGAACATATTACAAACTGTACTTCAACCACATGCAGAGGAAGAAATGTACCTAAGATGCTTGTACATGCAGGATAACGATCCGAAGCATGTTTTCTCGTAAAGCGAAAACATGGTTTCAAGATAATAACGTTCGCGTTTTGGCTTGGCGAGCACAATTGCCAGACATAAACCCCATTAAAAATTTATGGGTAGAGCTGAAAAAAGCTGTATCTGCTGCTAAGCCACCAAATATTGACGATCTGTGGAGAATATGCCAAGCCGAATGGCAATCAATTTCAGCAGAGACATGCAGGCAATTTTTGAACTCGTTGCCCCACATGTGTCAAGAGGTGATAAACAATAAAGGTCAAGCAACAACATATTAAGTGTTTCAATCCAATTAACTATGTAAAAGTTCCATTTGGTTAGTATTTTGGCATGACTGCTATTTTAATGCATAACATTTTGTTTGTCCTAGAATATAAACAGTTTTATTTTCTCTTTGGTATTAATAAACCTATTCATTTATTGTTATAGATATGTAACATGTTGGAATAAAGAGTTTAATAAACTTTTTATTTAATGTATAAATTGACATTTCAGCAAATTTAAGACCACTGCTATTTTTATGCACATAACTGTTTTTATACAACACTGCTTTAATCTTTAGCCGAACTAGTAAACAATACAAAAATTTTGTATAATTTACTTTTCTGAGTTTAAAAAAAATAACGATTTTTTAAAATATGGCGTTTTAAAGTTACAATTATTTAAAACATCTCTACGAAAATGCAGTTACTTTGGAGACTGAGGTTAAATAAATACTTAAGACAGATAATAAAAACTCCTTGCCACACTAGTATTTGTATGTGTTTTAATAACATATTTCGACGACCTAGTTGTCATCTTCAATAGGAAGTAAACACAGTATTGGACATGAGCTCATAGTAAAGCTATACAGAACATACCGCGAAACGTTTTTTATTAGAGCTGCCCCCTTTCGTCAGGTTAATTAATTACTAATTACCCCGTCGTGTTTCAAAACTAACGGGTGTTTTTTTCAGAGGTATAGAACATTAAGTTGGCAACACTTTTTTAACTGGTGGCCATTTTGTCAGCTGTTAAGTGATTTATATTTAGTTTGGTTTGTCATTTCAACATGAATAGACTGACGCCTGAACAACGCTTGCAAATTGTGCAAATTTATTTTGAAAATCATGGTTCTGTTCGAAATACGTATCGCGCACTACGTCAATATTACGGTCAACATAATCGTCCATCAGAGCAATTAATTCGATTAACTATGGAACGTTTTCGCACCACGTATACTCTAAATGATAACACGCATCCAGAGAGACGTCGTACAGTGCGTACAGAAGAAGTCATTGCTGCTGTAGAGCGTAGCGTAGAGGAAGACCCGAATCAGTCTATCCGTCATCGTGCACAGGAATTGGATATGTGTCCATCCACTTTATGGAAGATTTTGCGGAAAGATCTAGGTTTGCGTGCTTACAAAATCCAACTCGTGCAAGAATTGAAGCCACACGATCACCTAGCAAGGCGTAGATTCGGTGAATGGTCCCAAAACAAGATTGCCGTTGATCCCGATTTTCATAATCGAATTTTGTTTAGCGATGAAGCTCACTTTTGGTTGAATGGATACGTCAATAAACAAAACTGCCATATTTGAAGTGATGATAATCCTCAAGTGTATGTTGAGACACCGTTACATCCAGAAAAACTGACTGTTTGGTGTGCTTTATGGGCTGGTGGAATATTTGGTCCGTACTTCTTTAAAAACGAAGCTAGCCAGAACGTTACAGTCAATGGTGACCGCTATAGAGCCATGATTACTGACTTTTTCGTTCTTCAATTGAACAATCATGATGTGCAGGATTTGTGGTTTCAACAAGACGGCGCAACATGTCACACAGCTCGTGCCACAATTGATTTATTGAAGGAAACGTTTGGTAATCGCATAGTTTCACGTTTCGGACCCGTGAATTGGCCTCCAAGAGCGTGCGATTTAACGCCGCTTGACTATTTTCTGTGGGGATATGTGAAGTCGCTAGTCTACGCCGATAAGCCCGAAACGATTGACCACTTGGAGGACAACATTCGCCGCGTTATTGCCGATATACGGCCACAAATGTTGGAAAAAGTCATCGAAAATTGACCCTCCAGATTAGACTACGTCCGAGCCAGCCGTGGCGGTCATATGCCAGAAGTCATATTTAAATTATAATGCCAGAAGATTATCTTTCGAATAAAGTAAATTTCATGTCAATTTAAAAAAATCATATTTGTTTTATTCCATTTCAAAGTTCTATACCTCTAAAAAAACACCCGTTATCTTCTTTAATTAAAGTATCGGAATTATCTTTCATTTTATTGAATTATTAGAGAAAAACGTAATCTTTCCTAATCACCTATTTAATCTATAACGGATCCTTGCGTAGAAATGGCCAAGAACGCTTATAGCGTTTTGTAATATTCTTCTCGAAAGAAAGCTTATTACGAGCACATAATCCCGGTACAATTCAAGGGTATCAATGAAACGATTATTCGCTTAATTCCACATCAGATATAAAAAAATGGGCTTTTATTTGGTGTAGAAATGAGCCGTGTATTATTTATCCGTTCCATTGTTACAGATACCGATGCAAAAGATTATGTGTGGGAGTGAGTATTACGTGGCTATATTGCCCATCGTTTCTGTGGTATTATAACTGTATCTAGGTCGGAAAGATTCACATCTGGATAATTGTTATTTCGGAATTTGCCTAACCATCGCTATTTAATCGTCGGAATTGTTTTCTTTTGTTCGAAATCGTGTTAAACGTGAATGTTTACCTTCGGAATTGCTGTTTCACAAGAATTGTATCGCAAAAATTAAATGCGAATCAACAATTTTGGACAAGAAATAACTGTATTAACATAATTTAATAAAAACGTGTTATTCTGACGAAACTTTTTGTATTATTTTCTTTTATACGAGTGCAGTAAGGTAAACGTGCCAATTACTAGAGACAAACAGTAATTCGTATATACACAGTCTGTCGCAGAGAAAACCGAACTTTTTTAAAATAAAAACAAAAGCTTACTATTTTGGTAAAATTCATTTATTTTATTCAAAGTGGTCGCCCTCTGCTTCAATACAACGTTTTGCACGGTCAATTAACATGTCGAGTGAATTTTTAAGTTCACCTTTAGAGGTGTCCTTCAAAATCGCTATCGACGCCTTTTTAATGGCTTCAACGTTGGCGTAACGCTGTCCTTTCATCGGCAATTGTAGTTTGGAAAATAGGTAGAAATTACAGAGTTCCAAATTCAGTGAATACGATGAATGGTTGATGGTTAAAATAAAATTCGTAGTTAGAAAATCAGTGATAAGCGTCAAACGATGAAATGGTACATTTTCATGTGATAAACCCTAGCTGCTATTGTCACAATATTGAGGGCACACACGACGAATACGCGCCAACAGACACCAAGATAATATAGAGCATTGACTATTTGACTAGTTGGTACAAAGTCTTTACGCATTATGCCTTTCGAATCATAAAAACAAATCAACATTTTCTTCACCTTTGACTTCTCCAAACGGCTTTTTTCGGTCTTTCTTCGCTTGGATGGTTCCATTCAGAGCTTTGATGCTTGGTGTCTGGATCATATTGGAAACACCATGTCTCATCGCCAGTTACAATAGAATACTTGAAGTTTCCGTCCTTTTTTGAGTCATTAATTAAATCTGTACGACGTTGAATTCGGAGCAATTTTTTAGCTCAGTTAGCTTGTGTAATACAAACCTTACACATATCTTTCTCAGTTCCAAATGCTGTGTCAAAATGCGATGAAATGAATCTTTAGAAATATTTAATTCCACCCTTAAGTATCGGCAATGAGGATTTCGGCTCATTTCTGATAAATTCACGCACAAGTTCGATGTTACTTTCCGTAACCACGGATTTTTTTGCACCAGGATGTTCGTCATCATTTATGTCCGTACGACCGTCTTTAAATCATTTATACCACTCATACACACTCGGACGTGATAAGCATGCATCACCATACACTTGTTTCATCAAATTACACGTTTCAGTAAACGATTTACCGAGTTAAAAACAGAACTTGATATTTGCCCTTTGTTCAAAATTCATTTTTCAACCAATACTAATTACGCACTGTTACTTTATGCGCAATTTCTCTGTTTCTAATAGTACAAATGTCATGATATTTTGACATAACATTGGTGAAAGATCTACCTTATCGACGCATATTTTTTTAATAGATGGTACCACTAAGAATTACTATTTTATTAAAGTCCGATGTTCTCTACATCAGACTATGTATGTAAGTAAAATCGGATTCTTCATCAACTTTAGGCAATCTCAAGCATTTTTATTGAGTGTTGAACCTAAATAATAATCATAGTAGTAATAATAACAATATTAATAAAGACAATATAAGCCACTCATAACTGGAAAGCACTAGGTGTATATCACATACATAATTTCTGGTACAAACACTTTACATCGTTACATACTCAAATAACAGAACAACTAAATCAAAAAAAATGCTTAACACAATATAAAATATTTATAAAAACAAAAAAAAAAACAAGATACAAACAATCCAGTAAAAGCAGATAATATAAGAATCAGAAAATTTCTCAATTAACAATAGATCTCATGACCTGACTAATATTCGTCATTAGATCAACACAATCGCAGCTATGATAACAACCTTTAAATAGACATGCAAACCGTCATAAAAGTTGTAGTAAATACCTTTTCGTGATGGATAGAACCGTGCAATATCAGCCCTGCACAGTCCGAACTCGAACTCGTATGTTGGTTGAGTAAAAGTCTCCTGGCGTTGGGCTAAGAAAAGTTGAGAAATCTGGGCTGTAGTAATATTAATAATAATAATAATAATAATATTTTTATTGAAAATAAATTTTAATGAAGACTGTAATTGATTGAAATAATCAGAAAGGGTAAATAAAACCCCTTTCCACAATAATGTTCGTATTCTGTATACGCATTTCGATAACTAAGTTGTCATCATCAGCAGATATGATGTGTATTTACCTCGTTTGATTAATATTTTTATATTGAAATGAAATCACTCTCACGTGGTCTCAAAACATATTAAAGTACAGTAACACTGTCTTGTCTACAACTTCGTCCTACATTTCTGACGCTTCAAAACTTAAAGAACGCCTTATTTTGATAAAAGAATATGAATATTATCAGTAGTTAAGCGACTGCTTAGCAAATGGTACATTTACCATGTCTATAATTTAAATTTTATTTTTCTGTAGTTCTATTCTGATATATAACAATCAATTATGTCTTCGAAATAAATTTTTAACATAAGTCTCTCGTATCATAGGCACGAGGAAGATTTAACATTCACAACAACATAAAAAAACGTAATCTTTATTCATAACTCATCCGTAACTCTATCGCAATAAATTCAATTAATTCACGGTGCATAATTGCCTTCATATAAATAGTGCGCGTAACAATAACAAGACGAAGATGCTGTCATAATAAGTACACTTGACGTGCGAGTTTGTTATCCGACGATGTCTCTTAAAAGATCGGAATTCGTCAAGAAAGTCAAAACGGGTGAGTGGCGAAAAAGAATTTCTCCCCGAAAATTGTTGCCCGTAATGATGTCGTTCGCTGTAAATAGTGACAAATTGATTTTGTTACAGGTTCGACGAATCTCGTCGGAAAGTTCACGCAGAGCGTTCGCAGGATAGTGCAGGACGTTAAGGACGAGGGATCGGCAAGCGGACAAACTAAAGAAGAGGTCATCGAAACGAATGAGAGATTGAGGGCCGTCAGGCTTCGATTAGAAGAGTCTTACGATACGGCAAAGAAGGCTTTAGTAACGTTGATGGCCAAGTACAACGATAGTAAATCCGTACATAATATATTTCATAGATACAATCTTATGAAAGCTATGATCAAGGTAAGAAAATAAAAATTAATTATTATTGAATTGATTTAAATAGTTCTTTTAAAAAATTCGAGTATTGTAAAGGGTGTTTCAAATTTCGCGGTTTTTTTAAATAATAAATAAAACACATAATTTGCATTCACTTTCAAAACATTTTATTTGTAATTGAAGTATCAGTTATGACATTTATATGCGAAAAATAACATTTGCCAAATGGCCTCCTTTTGCAGCTCCACAGACGTCCACTCTTTTGTTAAAATTTCCAATGACATTTTGACATAATTGAGGCTCTATCTCACCAATGACACGAATAATTTCATTCAGCAGGAATTGATTGTGGATTGTTTTTATAAACCTGACTTTTCACATAACACCAAAGAAAATAGTCTAACGATGTCAAATCGCATGATCTTGGTGGCCAATTAATTATCACCGTTTCTTGCGATTACAGGTCCAGGAAATTTTTGTCTCAATAAATCAATTGATTCGTGTGCAAAGTGAGGTGTAGCGCCATCGTGTTGAAACCACATATCGTCTAGATCAATATTCATTACATCAGCCCACAAAAATTCGGTTATCATCCGACGATATCGATCACCATTGACAGTTACAGCTTCACCAGCAGTATTTTCAAAGATGTAAGGTCCAATTACACCACTTGACCATAATGCATACCAAACAGTAACTTGTTTAGAACGCATAGATTTCTCATGAACAATTTGAGGATTTTCCTCACCCCAGATACGGCGATTTTGTTTATTAACATAGCCACCCAGTTTAAAATGTGCCTGATCGGAAAACATTAGTTTTTCAGAAAAATCAACTAGTTGTTCATTGATGAAATTGACAAATGAACGACGTTCTAAATAATCTAATGGCTTCAGTTCCTGTGTTATTTGAATCTTATATGTCTTCAGAGCTAAATCCATGTGTAAAATACGCCATGTTGTTGATCCACTAAGTCCAAGTTGTTGTGAACGTCGTCTATTGGACATTTCAGGATCTTCAGCAACACTTTCACGAACCAAACCAATAGTTTCTTGTGGACGACCACGACGACTGCATTTTTCACTTTTTTCATCTTCCACGAAACCGGTTTCTTGAATTTTTTTAATAATTCGACCAATAGTGCTTTCAGATGAACGATTATGTAAACCATCAAATTTACGTAATTTGCTTAGAACTCTTTTCACAGAACACTGATTTTCATAAAATAATTCAACAATTTGAACGCGTTGTTGTACCGTGCACGAAGCCATTTTTATAAATGTCATACATCGCACTTTTTAGATGCCCACATACCCAGACAAATTCAGTGCGCCATCTATATTTTCTTTATTCTTAAAAAAAACGAGCAATTTGAAACACCCTTTATTAGGAACAAAAGGAAAATAAAATTCACATAAGCGCTTTTACGATATGACATAGAAAGATTATAATTTCTATATCTTTTTGCATCATATATAGTCAAGCCCGTTATACTCCAAAATTTATTTAAATCTTTAGACTTACTCCTGAGAGTAAGTGATGTGAGAATGTAAACTTTTGAATATGTAAATGGGTTATCTCTCGAATGATTTAGCTAAAAAATTTAATGAATTGGCATTCAATTAATACACGATTACTATTTTACGTCTTGTGAAGGATAAATTCAAAACTTCTTATTTTGACGTAAATTTAAAATTTTTCAGAGAGTCTCGCAAAAATTGGTGTTTTAGAAAAGTCGTTATACATCAATCAGTTCTCGCGCACCAGCACATCCGAAGATCTTAAAAATGACTGATGTCAAAATTTACCTAACTCCTTTGACTTAATTTTGGAGAACAGAAAATTCGGGGACTCGATGATGTTATTTTTATTACAATCAGAGTTCTTGTTAGTTAAACATGCTATACTCCATAATTTATCTAAGTCTTTTGGCTTAATTTGGTACGTAGACTTCCGCAGTCGTGGTCCATGCTATCTGCTTCTGGGTTTCCGGGCTGGAACCGCGTCACTAGTATATCTGCCGACGTTATCTGTCGACGTCGGCAGATATACTAGTGACGCGGTTCCAGCCCGGAAACCCAGAAGCAGATATCTTTTGGCTTAATTTTGAGAGAATAGAAAATTTGGAAAATCATATCAAAATGTGAACTTTTAAATGTGTAAACGGACTGTTTCTAAATTTTGAATGATTTTGCTACAAAAAGTAGTTTTATTTTTCATTTAACTAGTTCACAATTACTGTTTTACAGTGAAGGTTTGATGTCAAAATTTATCTAACTTTTTTGGCTTAATTTTGCAGAAAAAAAAATTGCAAAATCATGTCGAAATGTGAACTCTCAAATTTATAAATGGGTTATCTCCAAAGTTTGAATGAAATTGCTTCGGAAAGTAATGAATTTGCATTCTGCTAGTTCAAAATTACTGCCGTACGTCCTACTCAGTTAACTCTAAAATTTTTATATCGACAAAATTGATTCATTTGTACTGTTAATGGATTTTTTCTCTTATACGAGGGTGGTTCCAGAAGTACCCAACCCAAGAAAGAAAACACAAACATTTTTTTCAATGAGTTCGATACCCTTTTTATAATAAGAACTGTCTTGCTCCTCAAAATAGCCATTCACTGCCGACATCACTTCTTCATCGTTGGAAAATCTTTGACCACTGAACCATTTTGTCAAGTTTGGGAACAAAAAATAATCCGAGGGGGCTAAATCTGGCGAATAGGGTGCATGAGGTACCAATTCAAACTTTAATTCATTCATTTTCACCTTTGCAATAACGGATTTGTGAGCTGGTGCATTGTCTTGATGAAACAACACTTTCTTCTTAGCCAAATGCGGCCGCTTTTGCTTGATTTCTTCGCTCAAACGTTGCAATAAGTTCGCATAATACTCACCGTTGGTAGTTTCTCCTTTTTCAAGATAGTCAATGAAAATTATTCCACGCGCATCCCAAAAAACCAATAGCATGACCTTGTCTGCAGATGAAACGGTCTTCACTTTCTTTGGAGCCGGTTCTCCCTTTCGAATCCATTGTTTTGATTATTCTTGTGTCTCGGGTGTGAAGTGATGGACCCATGTTTCATCCATGCTTATGAAACGGCGCAAAAATTCTGCTTTGTTGCTGTGAAACTTCGCTAAACACTTAATTGAAACATCTTCACGACACTGTTTTTGCTTCAGTGTGAGCAAACGCGGCACCCATCTTCCACACAGCTTTCTAATGTCCTAATTTTCAGATAATATGCGGTATACCGCACTTTTTGAAATGCCTACTATGTTTGCTGGCGCACTTTCAGTTGACGATCATCCGGTACCGCTTTGGGATTTTTTTTCACCATTTTTGGAGTCGTTACCTCATTTGGTCGACCGCTGCGATGCTCGTCTTGACAGCTCGTACGGCCTCGTTTAAACTTTGCTACCCAATATTTCACTGTTGTAAACGAAGGAGCAGACTCACCTAGAGTAGAATCTAGTTCAACTTTTATATCGGTTGAGCTGAGGCCTTTCAAGTAGAAGTATTGTATCACGTAACGATGACCAATTTTCTCCATTTTTACAAATTCACTGAAAATGTTCACTATTGATGGCTGCCAAACAAATACTAAACAACGTGGCGTCATCAAATTTGAAACATACGCTTTATAGATTGTGTACTTTCTAATACAGTGATATTTTTCAAACTACCGCCATATCTAGGTCAGGCCGGGTACTTATGGAACCAACCTCGTACAAATATATTATAATTGTCAAATCAGTACCTTCTAAATAACCAAAAGTTTCTGAAGAAACCCTCAAATTCCACATAATAAAAACTTATTTAGTTATATTTTCATGTACGAAAATTCAAACTTCTTTGAATATTTGCAATAATATATTGCTTTTCGACATTAAAATTCCTTCAAAGTAACAGCAAAAAAAAACTCAATCGAAAGAATTCGCGTCGAAAGAGAATTTTTTCCCATTTTTATTCATAGAAATTTATTCAACTTTGTACAGTTCCCGATCAAGGGCATAAACGCATAAAAAGGAACGGAGAACGAAATTTCCTGCCTGGGATAACGGTCGAACCAAAATATCCTTATTACCTGACAATTTTCCTCTGGTTGAATTAAATTGAAACGCGAACTTCCTCGCCCCGATTTGTCGTACCTAATGCGCTCCCGAATCGGGGTGAAAGTTAAGAAAATCCCCAGACAGTCGGCGGGTAGTTATTTTTAGTTGGGATTTGCATATTGGACCTGGCACGCTATCAAAATTTAAATTACTGCAGCTAATGGAATGGAACTTCCCCTATTCTGCGCCTGCGACGTGTATATTGGGTAATGTCGTTTGAAAATTGGTTGTGCATATAAAGTTTTGAATGACTATACACTATACAGAGTGTAGCAAATGGATGAAAAAAGTTTCCATTTTTATTTTGCTTTTTTTATGCATAATCGCGACATTTGGAGACTACTCAGAATTGATTCATTGCGAATCCTTGGTTTCTTCTTTTTTAAACTTGGCTTAGTAGGTACAAGAGACAACAGTAGGGATAAAAGTAATAATAATATAATTTATTGCCCAACAGGTCAAGCCCAGCTACTGAACAAAATAAAAAGGAAGATAATACAAAATACATACAAAAAATAAGTAACAAATATAACTAAAAAATTTATACTTGTCTACTAACAATAATATAATAAACCAAATTATTTTTCTTTTTCAATATATTCACCTGCAAGACGGATACATTTTTCACATCTTTCAATTAATTTATTTATACCCTCATAAAAAAATGATTTCTCTTTATCTGCAAAATACGCCGAAACTGCCTCCTTGACTTCATCATCGGCAGTAAATTTTTTACCCCGCAGCTCTTTTTTCATTTTCGGAAACAGGTAATAATCACTCGGGGTCAGGTCTGGGCTGTAGGGTGGGTGATTCACAATTTCGAAGCCCACCTTATGCAGGGCATCTAACGCAAGGCGGCTCTTGTGGACGGGCGCGTTGTCGTGCAAAAGCAGAACACCTTTTGTCAATTTTCCCCGTCTTTTCTCTTTAATGGCTTCCTTTAGTCGCTCCAATATTGAAGCGTAATATTCTCCGGTTATAGAAACACCTTTATCTTTATAATCAATCAACAATATTCCTTCCGAGTCCCAAAATACCGTTGCCATGAGTTTCCCAGCTGATTATGACACTTTAAATTTCTTGGGAGGCGCTGTGCCCTTTTTATGCCACTGCATGGAGTCTTGTTTGGTCTCAGGTTCATAACGATGAACCCAAGTTTCGTCTCCAGTAACAATTCCACTCAATACACCATCCTTGTCTTCATTACAGAGGTCCAAAAATGCACGCGAACACTCTACGCGCTGTTGTTTTTGCGGCGGCGTGAGCATTCTCGGCACCCATCTTGCGCTGACCTTAGACATGCCGAGATGATCGTATAGGATTTTAAAAATTGTTGTATTGGATACTCCAACCATTTCTGCGAGTTGTTTCTTCTTAAGTCGAGCATCTTCGAGTACAATTTGTTCAACTTTTTGGATAAGTGCTCTGGCGTGGTCACCTCAATGCTCCTGCCCGGCCTCGGGTCGTCTTCAAGGGATTCCCTTCCTTGTTTAAATAAACTATGCCACTTGTACACCATGGTTTTTCCTGGACAAGAGTCGCCGTAAACGAATGACATCTCATTCATTATGGTCGCGACTGATTTTCCTTGCCTGGTAAGGAACTTTATAACGGCACGATATTCGATTTTTTCCATATTTCACTTTTCACTCCTGATTATGTTACTTGGTTGACGATAACTCAAAGACTAACTGTCTAATAACAATGAAACTTCGTATTTATACTAATCATGAGTCGCTGCACAGGCCACGCCCCCAATGCGCCTACTAACCCCTCTACAACCCGCTCATTCCGCGAATATAAAAACGCTCCCTCGTACACAATGTCAAGCACATGAATTCTCAGCCATAATTCTTTCCACGAACTATTTAAAGTTTTATAATATAACTTACCAACAAATCACTAAATCTGATAAGAATATATTAATAAAAAAGATTAATTTTGAAAGGTGGAAAAAAATGTAGTATATTACGAAGAAGTTTTTATGTTACAGGCAGAAGTGCTGCCATTGTTTATAAAATAAATTATAGTACATTATGTCATTGTACTACATATATCAGATGTACCGTAAAGTTATTACCGGTTCTTTCGTAAAAAAAGTAAAATAATTTTCAAGAAAAAAGAAATATTTTAATTATTCAAAGTATCGACATTTTGATTCTACACATCTTGCCCATCTTTCGGTCAATTTATAGATGCCATCCCAAAAAAACTGTTTGTCTTTTGAGCAAAACCATTCATCGAGCCATTCGAAATTGGCGAAGTTACAGCGTATGATTCATTGATGCGAAAAGGTGATAGTCAAACGGGGCAAAGTCTGGAAAGTACGGGGGGTGCGATATTATGTCCCATCCAACGTTTCCTTGACCAGTTTTACTGTATGAGACGGCACGTTATCGTGCTGTAAAATCACTTTACCCCATGGTTTAAATTGATAATTTGGTAGCGATCAGTATTAACCAGATTTCAACCGTTTGTAATACACCGCGCCACTCTGATCCCACCAAACACAGAGAATTGCCTTGCGACCAAAATGACTTGGCCTTGGAGGCGATAGGTCGGTTGCGCCAGATGATAACCATGATTTTTTCACTTTGGGTTTTTAAAATAAATCCATTTTCATCAGTCGTCACTATTTGATGCAGAAATGACTTCCGATCATATCTTTGAAGCAGCATTTCACAGACGATTTTTCAATTTTCCATTTGCCTGTCATTCAATTGATGGCACCCATTTTCCCGTCTTTTGGATTTTTCCCATTGCTCGTGATCGGTCGATATTCATTTCTTGGGCCACATTTAACGCTTCTGCCAATTGTTTTTGAGTTTGGGCTGGGCCTTCATCCAATAACTCGTGCAGTTTCGCATCATCGAACTTTTCCAGGCTACCAGAACGTTCTTTGTCTTGTACGTGGAAATCACCACTTTTGGAGCATGCTCACCGTAAGTTTCTACCAGTAAACGATGACTTTCAGCGTCTTTTTTGTTTTGATTAAATATGTAATATAAGTAACGAATGCCACAAATGCACTTTTTCAGGCACGAACCTCGACATTTTCAAAGAGGTATAAATCTATGACAGTGTTACTTTCGCAAAATATAACATGTATGGCTTTGACGCTTGATGTCAGTAGAAAAAACTAACATATGTGTCAAATCATAACATTGCATACTTGAATCTAGCGATATCTGTTAGAAAAACAGGTAATGATTTTCCAGTACACCTGGTATATGGATAAGTAATAACAAACATGTAACATAACAAAATAATATTAGTGGTGATCAAATTCATCGTCCCAGCATTCATCATCTGTGTCTTTGAAACTTTCGTCAAACTGTAATATAGTGGGATCTTCCAGCAACTGAATTATGTCTTCGCTTAAGGATTACTTGTTTTTTCTAGATAGTTTGCGGACAGGTGAAATCACAGGATCGGACACAACAATAACAACAAATTAAATTGTTTCCTCGCGTAAGACATTTCTCAAGAACCCCATCTTCCAACATCTTTATTGTGATCTTCCTGTGCTTCCTCACCTAGTTGTCCAATAGGTACTAGAATAGATGCGAAACCTTTCGGTCAACGAATTAAAATTTTATGCAATGCCGCAGGTATTTTATACCAGCGGTAAAGGCTTACATATAATCATAACCACAAGATATAGTCTCTAATATTAAATATTAAATTTTCTTATTAACCTTTCATCTATACAGGTAATATCTGACAACAGAGATGGAATCCGTAAGAACCTGCGGGCTGTCCTGCCATCGTTGTTATTTCCGTACCCTATTTTAGGCTTATCAACTATCCACAGCATTTTTCCTTTGAAAACTTTTTGAATTTCTATTTTATTCTTTTTTTATTCACTTCATCACCTGGATCCATCCACTGTTTTGTTGGTAGTTTATACGCCATGTGTAACAAAGACTAGAAAAATCGTACCCATGCATGTAACTTGGATAAGTCAAAGTTAAATACACTATTTCCAACGGGTCTAACATTTATTTTCTCAATATCATTAAAGTCTTTCAACGTAGATCCACATATGTAGTAGCACTTCATAATGAAACTTGTTTCCGCGACCGCATTGCAGACCTATCCATTAGTCATGGTAATGTATGCGTTACGTTTACTATATTACCGTTCAATAAACAGGTTATATTTCGGATTCATTGGTCAATATGATCAGTTTCTGTTAAAGTAATTTCCATGGTTTTGTGCTTGTGTGTGTGTTGTAAATGTATGGCTCGACAAAAACAGGGCGAAAATGGTCATGGACTTTTTCATATAATTACATTATTAGCAGGTGTCTTTTGATACAAACTGCAAAGGCACTAATGAAGTTAGAAATATATCAGCGTCAGAAACACCTTCCTTTTTAAATTTTTGTTTGTATTCACTGTGACCTGCTCTTTAATCGCATCCCATTTTAAAGTAAGTATCAGTTGACTGTACTTTTCGGCATCCAAATTCAGAACTTCTTTTTGAAACCTTATAAGTCTTTTTGTTATATGGTCGAGCAGTTGCTGTAATGGTACTTGAGCAGAATCTTCGAACAGAGTGATATTGTCTGGACAACACTGTTCCTTGGCGCATTGAACAACCCAATACCACGGATATCTATCCTTTACGGGCTCCCTAATTAAAATATAATGCTGTCGTGTCAATTTTGCTTCCAAAAAAAGTGACAGTGTTTATTCAGGTGTAAGTTTTTTATCATTATGTTCATCAGCAATTATAAAAACTTTTTGATATCACGATGCTCTTTTTTGGTGACGTATTTATCATATTTTTAAGTACAAAAGCTGCAACAGATTTGCCAGCAGAACATGGACTTATTAACATTGCTTACACAAGTTCATCAACAGATATGTATTTCTGAACACAAAGAAGATGTTTAACATCGCTTTGTTCGATAACCGCTTGTTAGAAAATTTAGCTCGCGACGACCGCGGCTTGAAGCCGAAGAAGTCTGTGGTTTCATAAACCAACAAATTTCTTCAAGTAATTTTCATTGTTGTCTTTCATTCTACCCAACCTTCATCTTAAATTTTTGCCATCTCACTCAATTGATACTTAAAATGTAACAAAAGGTAAGTTCTTTCTTCTGAACGTCCGAACAGCTCAGTGTTTAAAAAGATATTGCTTCAAACTTTCATATTTATGTTATTGTCTTTCCTTTAACTTCTAACGTCATATTTATTAATTCTTCATTCGTACAGAATATGTGGTCGTGATCTGATCTTGAAACGACAAGGAATTAACTGCTACATTAAATACGTAATAAATTATTATAGAATAATTTTTTCTTTGACAAGTTAAAATTAACTTCAATAGGAGAATAGTAAGTATTGTAAGGCTAGTACAGGGTGGGGCAGAATAACGAGCGATTTTAAAAAGCCCGCGATTCGCGCCGTGTCATTCGGATGTGGTAGGGACGCTATCAGCCATGTTTCCTTGATATTAGCATTTAGTAACAATGGGGCGTTGGACACCTCAACAGCATTCGTACGCTGTTAAGGCGTTTTATGAAAATTATAATTCTTACATACGCGCGCGTCGTGCCTTTCGATATCTTTTTAACATTAATCGCAACCAACCAGTGCCGTCTGCCTGTGCCATTAAAAAATGGGTTAGGAACTTTGAGGAAACTTCGTCAACGACAAAAAAGAAACCTGGTCGGCCAAAATCGGTGCGTACGCCCGAGAATATCGACCGTGTAAGAACTGCTATTGAGCGAAGCCCGCGTCGTTCAACTCGCCGGCATAGCACTACACTTGGGATTTCAAACCGAACTGTCAGACGAATATTACCCAAGGATCTCCACCTTCATCCATACAAAATCCAAATCGTACAGGCTCTTAAAGGCACGGATTATGTGAGTCGACAACGATTCTGTGAAGAGTTTTCTGATTTAATTAATCAACATGAGGATATTGTAAACAACTTATGGATGAGTGACGAAGCCCATTTCCATTTGTCCGGTTACGTCAATAAGCAGAACTTTAGATACTGGAGTGACGTAAATCCTAGACAAATGCATCAAGAACCCCTTCACTCCACAAAAGTTACTGTGTGGTACGCTATGTCTTCATCGGGGATCATAGGGGCTTACTTTTTTGAAAATGCTCGTGGCAATGCTGTGACAGTAACCTCACAAAGATACGCCGACATGTTGGAAAACTTTTTTGAACCACAGCTTGCACGCTACGAAGTTAACGAGGAAACATTTTTTCAACAAGACGGAGCAACCTCCCATACAGCCAGAATATGCATGAATATTGTTAACAGATTATTTCCAAATCATGTGATTTCTCGAAATGGGGACATCACCTGGCCTTTCCGTTCACCGGACCTCACACCATGCGACTTTTTCTTATGGGGGTACTTAAAAAGTAAAGTGTTTCAAGATAACCCACCACAAACAATTCAAGCCCTGAAAGAACGGATCCGACAGGAAGTGGAAAACATTCCCCTAGCAATGCTGCAAAATATAATGAATAGTTTCAAAACACGATTGGAAGAATGTGTACGCCTGAACGGATGTCATCTTTCCGGAGTTATTTTTAAAAAACAAAATAATTAAATGCTTTTTTATGTTCTTTGAGAACATAATGAATTTATTCCTAAATATTGTTTATCTTGTTTTTTACAGCCTTTTTAAAATCGCTCGGTATTCTGCCTCACCCGTTACATACAAGCTATACTGTGTGCGTGATGCGATATCAAATTATATATTGAACTATTTGGGAACACAACTTTAAGACTTCGATAATAAAGATATTTTAGAAATTTCGTGCTACTAATGTCATATATTTATAATTTGTGGTAAAACGATTTCTTTTTTAAATGTTTTCGATAAATATATAAGTGATTACTTCCAGGAACAGAGTCCATAACAGAACTCACTATAAAATCTCAATCTAAGTGCAAACAAAAAAGTTAAAGTAACGATATATGATACTGGATTTGTGTACATTATAGCTAATGGTAAATTTTAAACTGCTTACCTTAAATTTCTAGCATTATAGCAAGATTTGTATGCGGTTTCAGATAGGTCGTTTATCACTTTCTTAAAATCGCTTAGTAGAAAATGTAAATATGCGATTCCCAGAGTTGATTTATGGCTAGTAATTTGGTACTTTGACCCCACTGTGCGTCGGTGTATACAGTATCAGTATTCTTTATCTTATAAATTAATGGGGATCTCCAAAAGATACTTATCCTCGGCCTCCGATGAACGAATGTAGAAAATTTTCATGCATAGAATATTAGAATTAATTGCTGAAAGAAGTTCAGGGCAGTCAAATCGGACAACGATTGAGTGTTATGTTGTTCTACGAAGGAAATAATGTACTCAATTCTTCTATCTGGATAAATACCAAGTTTTGTAGCACAAAAATTATAAAAATCTACGTTAAACTTTTTCTACAAAAAATTTTTGAGTATTGTAAAAAAGATGCCAAATAATAGGACCATATTGAAGCTTACGAGGGTGGTCCCAGAAGTACCTGACCCAACAAAGAAAACACAAAAATTTTGGAAAGAAATATATTTATTTTTCAACATAATCTCCTTTCAATAAGTTCGATACCCTTTTTATAATAAGAATTGTCTCGCTCCTCAAAATAGCCATTAATTGCCGACATCACTTCTTCATCGTTGGAAAATCTTTGACCACTGGGACATTTTGTCAAGTTTGGGAACAGAAAATAATCCGAGAGAGCTAAATCTGGCGAATAGGGTGCATGAAGTAGCAATTCAAACTTAAATTTTTTATTTTGGCAATTGCAATAACGGATTTGTGAGCTGGTGCATTGATGAAACAACACTTTCTTCTTAGCCATATGCGGCCGTTTTTGCTTGATTTCTTCGCTCAAACGTTGCAATAGGTTCGCATAATACTCGCCGTTGATAGTTTTTCCTTTTTCAAGACAGTCAATGAAAATTATTCCACGGCCATCCCAAAAAACCGATGCCATGACCTTGCTTGCAGACGAAACGGTCTTCGCCTTCTTTGGAGCCGGTTCTCCCTTTTGAATGCATTGTTTTGATTATTCTTTTGTCTCAGGTTCTTTTGTCTCGGATATGAAGTGATGAACCCACCAAAAATTGTGCTTTGTTGCTGTGGAACTTCACTAAACACTCAATTGAAACATCTTCACGACACTGTTCGAGTATGAACAAACGCAGCACCCATCTTGCACACAACTTTCTCATATCCGAATTTTCAGATAAGATGCGATGTGCCACACTTTTTGAATGCGTACTATGTTTGCTAACTCGCGCACTTTCAGTCGACCATCATCCAGTACCGCTTTGTAGATTTTCTTCACTATTTCTGGAGTCGTCATCTCATTTGGTCGGCCACTGCAATGCTCGTCTTGGCCGCACATACGCCCTCGTTTAAACTCTGCTACCCAATATTTCACTATTGTAAACGAAGGAGCAGACTCACCCAGAGTAGAATTCAGTTTAGCTTTTATATCGGTTGGGCTGAGACCTTTCAAATAAAAGTATTGTATCACGTAACGATGACCAATTTTCTCCATTTTTAGAAATTCACTGAAAACGTTCACTACTGATGGCTGCCAAACAAATACTAAACAACGTGACGTCTTCAAACTTGAAACATATGCTTTATAGATTGTGTACTTTCTAATAGAGTGATATTTTCCAAACAACTACCGCCAGGTCAGGCTAGGTGCTTATGGGACCACCCCTGTACTTCGAACAAAGGCAAAATATAATGTTTTGAACAGTTCGGAGTTACTGAATAGCATGTTACATATAATGTTTTAACCGCTGAGAGACGCATACGTTAAATATATAAATTGAAACTCAAGTAATTAATAATAATAATAATAATAACCTTTATCTCTACTAAATATTGTATAATTACATACATATGTACATTATACACATTATACATATGTACATTAATAGAACTAGCGTCATCGAAATATGCTTGATTGAATTGCTTCTAGTTGCATTTGATGGAGCCTGTGGTTGATTAACTTAATCACTAAGGTTGATATATAACCCCTTTCCACATTAACTTTCGTAATTCTGTATACGCATTTCGACAATTAAGTTGTCATCATCAGCAGATAATTGCAAATTGTCGCACCTGGTAAAACACGGCGAAAAATACCTGTACGAAAACAAACTCCGTGGTTTACCAGGTGCGACACTTTGCACTTATCTGCTGATGATGACAACTTAGTTGTCGAAATGCGTATACAGAATTACGAAAGTTAATGTGGAAAGGGATTATATGTCAATCTTAGTGATTAAATGAATTGCTTCTTTTAAATTAAAAATCATGATTTTCTCTCAGAGACTATAGTTCAATATACACAGGTGTGAAAACACCATTCGCTTAAATCTAAAAAAAAATTTTCTAGTCTTAATTATTTGGTAATTTATTAAATAAAGTTATACTATATATTGTACATTGTTAATAAATTTTGTTAATTTATGATTCGGAATGTTATAACAACTTTTATGACGAGTGCCATATAAATGTGTTTTTATATTGCCTCTTAAGATTCCTTATTGTCTAAATCAAATAAAAGGCACTCAAATATACAGTACTGTGCAAAAGAAGGAAGCACCTTCTTGAATTTTACAAGAAACTATTATAAAAGTATAAATAATAATCTAGCACAAGTTGAAATTTTTTTTAATGTATAAAAACTAACACATATCGATATTTAAACATAAACAACTTAAATTTTCAATATTTTGTATGACCACCTTTATTTTTTATGGTATCCTGCATTCTTCATGGTAGGTTTTCCGTTAACGAATTAACGAAATTTTCAGGAATATTGCACCAATCTTCCTGTAGCATGTTCCACAGTTCGTTTTTGTTCTTCGGCCCCCTTTCACACATTTTTCTGTCAAGATAATCCCACACATGCTCAATAGTATTTAAGTCAGGACTTTGAGGTGGCCACATCATAGTCTGCAATAGCCCATTTGCTTCCTGCTGTGTTAAATAAGTTTTCACAAGTTTTGAGGTATGCTTGGGATCATTATCTTGCTGTAGAATGAAATTATTGCAATATGTCGCTGCCCTGATGGTATGGCATGTTCTTCTAATAGTGTTCTGTATTTCTGGCCAATTAATTTACCCTCTAGTTTTACAATTTCACCCACACCTGCTGCCGAAATATAACCCCAAATTTGGATATTACCTCCTGCATGGTTTATAGTGTAGTGTGTAAACATGGTTCCAATAACGATTCACCAGGGCGTCGTCTAACATACTGACGTCTGTTAGTTCCAATTAACTGATATTTAGATACGTCAGTCCATAGTACTTGTCGCCACTCAATATATCCCCAAGTTTCGTGGTCTCTGACATATTTTAATTGTTTCCCTCTATTACCGCGTCGCAGTAAGGGTTTTCTCACGGCCAGGCGTCCCCTCAAGCCTGACCTGAGCAAGTATCGCTTTACTGTTGAAGCATGTACCGAAGTGCCAGATGTTCGCGCAAGATCTTGAGCTAGTTCTGCGCTAACTTTCTTACGATTTGCCTGTTCAGTCATTCTTTTTATCGTTTGTTGCACGGTATACCGGGAACATTTTACTATCTTTTATATTTTCACTTGACTATAACCCTCTTGGTGTAAAACAATAATTTTATTTCTGTCCAGTAATGCTATTCTAAGCATTTTCTATCTACTATAACAATTTACAGCTCACAATGTTTTCTTAAAATGAAAATTCGTAGGCGCGTTTTTTAAGAATCTAAATAAATTCTATTGTGGAGCCGCTCTGTATTGTTTTTACCACTGAATTAAAAACAAAATCTTATAGATAAATAACTCTCCGTTGAAATTTTATTGCAGGGCATTATGGTGCAGGAAAATTTATTACTTTAATCCTAGTATCAGGCGATCGATCTCGCCCCTACGTGGAAGTATGATGTTATAGACTTAGGAAAGATGTATTAAGTATTATAAATGAAATTAACCCAATAATTATTAATAAAAACGTTTTAGTAAATAAGTTTTGGAAAATATTGTTGCTAGGTGCTTCTTTCTTATGCACGGTACTATATATATATATGAAGATGTGTTTTCTCGGGTTCTAAGTCGCGTGTAAGTTGTATCCTGAAAAGGACCGTTCTCCCGATGTTTCAATGATATCTCGCTCGTTATTTTCTGGAGCTGGTCTGTCACTTACTGACGCTGAAGATCGTCTAGCGTAGACGCACCACTAGACTTACGTCAGACGATCTTCAGTATGACTAAGCAACAGATCAGCTCCAAAAGATGACGAGTGTGATCTAACTAAAACGTCGAGAAAACGGTCCTTCTCAGGATACAACTCACACGCGCCCTAGAACCTGAGAAAATACATCTTCGTGTATATATACATATAATTATTTGTATATTACACGCATTATTATATCGGTCCATAATTTCGAACCGCACCTCGTACATATAAATTTAACTGAATAATCGTTTGCGATAATTTTAAAAATCGTTTAATCTTTCGCGAAATTTTTCGACTTCTGAATAAAATCGTAAAGACAACTGTGTACAGAAACATATTATTTGTTGTAAATTTGGTTAACCTTCGTTTATATTAAAAGCGCGAAAATAAACAATGCTAAAAACATGCGTACGTGACCGCAAATTACTAATCTTTTTTTCCAACATAAAACAACTTAAAAAAATTCAATGAAAAATATTTGCAGCCCTCGCAGACGTGAATTTGAAATTTTAAAGAAAATAGACCGTCGTCAACACGTTTTTTTTTCCCTTTTAATTTTCGTAATTCTTCCTCCTCCAAAATATAAATCAAAAATGTCAAAGGTTTTTATAACACCGTGATAAATCACAATTAAGTCGGGAGAAATTTTAATTTTTCAGAAAACAATTAAAGTTCTTTTCATCCTTATTTCATTTTGCTGTAGGGTGATCTTTGAAGTGCCTTTAAAAAATGAAAACACTTTCAATTTTTACGACTGAATAAACTTATAATGAGAATACCTTTGGTCAGTATTTGTACTTAAATTATAAGAGATCTGTCAACTGTATGATCCCTTTAGTTGATATGATGTTAATATTTTCTTCCTGTTTCTCGCATATTAAACTGTAAATGAGTTTATTACATTGAAAATAAAGTAAAAATTGTTGGAGACTGAGGGTAATTGAATAAATAAAAGAAAAGCTAAAAAATCCTTACAACATGAATGTTCGTACTCTGTATACGTATTTCGACAAATAAGTTGTCATCATCAGTAGATTATTAATCACAATGTTGCAACGCAGAAAAAATTCCGCACAATCATTCTGCCAAAACCAAAATCCACAGTGGCGTTCACAAGACGTCTGTAAGTCAATATTTTTTAGACTTAAAAGCATCTCTTCTTAGAAACACGGAAGATAAAATCGATTTTCAACAGAAATCCGGGATATATGAAATAAATTATTGAAATTGTGATCAAATTACATCGACTGAACAAAACAATTAATAAGAACCCGGTATAAGGAATATACCCTGCACATTAAATTTAATAGACCTGAGAAATCCAGTTTAGTGAAACACGTGCTAGAAAGTAATCATAATGTAACCGCGGATTGTCTACATTTAATCGTAAATGTAAATAATTACTGTGAATTAGATAGTAACGAAAGTATATTCATTGTGAAAAATAAAAACCATTTGTTAAATACAGATAAAGTTCCAATAACAAATTCTTGCCTCTTTGAATTCCTGGAAGACACGACCTGGAGATACGACCGTTAAAAAGGTCCATAAGTAGAAGCAGAGATGTCCTTTATTATAAGTGTTAGTTTTAAGATTAAAAATTATTAACTTGTAGAATCAATGCATATTTGATTGTTAGCGGTTAAAGTTGATGCGAAATTATTCTGTGCGAGGTTTGGCACGGATTCAGGCGCTACATTAAGATTAATTATCTGCTAATGATGACGACTTAGTTATCCAAGTACGTTTATAGAGTGCAAACGTTGATGTGGTAAGGGTTTTTTATTTTTTTATTATTATTATTTTGATTAATTCACACAGTCTCCTACAATATTAAAACAATATTAATATTTGCTTTCATAATCATGATGTGCTCCAAAATGTGATTTATGGGGTACTAAAAGGTTTTATGTTACTCTGTTTTAGTAAGTTAATTAGTAAAGCAACTGTCCGGAGGACGGTAAATGCAGGTTCAAGTCTTGTCTGATGCAGAAAATTAAATTTTCCATTATTAGTGAAACCAACTAATAGCAAGAAGAAGTTAATTTCCAGGTTTCAACATTTTAAAAAAAGGCGTTTCCTTTCGTTTCTAATAATATATTTTAGAAATGTCTCGAATCGCTTCCAACCTTCTAGTTCCGTAGTTTTGATATAAAAATTAAAAGCAGGCTGTCATTTCAGTTTTAAGTTGTCAGTCAAATGAAAATTGTAGTTAATTTTGATGGAGTCTGTGGTTAATTAACTTAATCACTAAAGGTTTATATATAACCCCTTTCCACATTAATTTTCGTATTTTGTATACGTACTTCGACAACTAAGCTGTCATCATCAGCAGATAATTAAACAGCGTCGCACCTTGAAAACTACGGCAAAAATACCCGTACGAAAACAAATTCCACGCACGATCTGTACCGTTGAAAGCCAAAACATCATTAGTAGATAATTAAGCAGTGTTGCACCTGGAAAACTACGGCAAAAATACCCGTACGGAAACAAATTCCACACACGGTCTGTGACAGTGTGAGTTTTGACTTTCAACGGTACAGATGACAACTTAGTTGTCGAAATACGTATACAGAATACGAAAATTAATGTGGAAAGAAATTATATACCAACCTTAATTAATTAGTGATTATTTACTGTTACTAGTATTGTTTTGCGTGACTGAAAAGTGATAAATGGCTAAAAGCTGTAACTCTCAAAATAGGTGCAGGTAATAGTGAAACTCAACCTTCCACTTCTGCAACAGCAAATACGAAACGGTCTGACATTTAAAAGTTCAGCAGAGTGCAATGCAGTACTGGAGATAAAATTGGGATGAAAATTAGAAATCCGGAAAATACGAAGTCTACACTTCGTATTCTAACGCCTTGATGGCTCTACGTTATGTATTCGGATCAGCGGATTACGAAAAACAAAATGATAACGCGATAGCCCTTCTGGTTCCCGCGATATTTGCGAAAAACTGCGAATCACTGAAAACGCAAAACACAAAGTGGCAATTTTCGACGATTCGATGATTTTATATTTGAGAAATACTCCGAACTCGGAATCGTCTCTCTTTCGGTTACCGAGATTGCAAAAAAACCGTCTCTAAACATTCTCATTCTTATTCACGATCTATACTTAAAAAATAACCCTCGTATGTAGTACTTCCTTCCTATTAAGAAGAAAAATGGGTCGACATAAACGAGACTATAAACTGACTCCATAAACCTGCATTTTTACAAACTTATTCACACAATTTCATGGCTTTTACATTGTCACGTATTCATGTAATTTATTATATATAATTACATATAATTTTATACACTTGTATTTTGACCCCCTGATTGAGAAACACCCCGAGCTCGGACACATGTAGTCTCAAAACGTTCTCATTCTCATTCACAAACTAGATTTAAGAAATAATCCTCGTATGAAGTTCTTCCTTCCTATTATGAAGAAAAATGGGTCGACATAAACGTGACTATAAACTGACTCCATAAACCTGCATTTTTACAAACTTATTCACACAATTTTATGGCTTTTACATTGTCACGTATTCTTGGGGGAAACATACGCCGCTTTTATAATTATACATATTTGTATTTGGCCCACTGATTAAGAAACACCCCGAGCTCGGACTCATATCGCTTTCGGTTTCCGAGATATTCGCAAAAAACCGTTTCCAAACGTTCTCATTCTCATTCACGAACTATACTTAAAAAACAACCCTCGTATGAAGTTCTTCCTTCGTATTAAGAAGAAAAGCGGAGCAACATAAACGTGACTATAAACTGACTCCATAAACCCGCATTTTTACAAAATTACCCGCACAATTTTGTGGCTTTTTACATTGTCACGTATTCATGGAGACGGGATACGCCGCTTTAATAACTTTAAACACTTTCCATCAAAATATTGTATATTCTGTTTATAGCGTTCATTTTAGACATATATCCGGTCAAATTAATAAGAAATAAAATCCGCCACATACTCGTATTAGTTTTGGAATTTTTCCATAAAATCATCTGTAAAATAACACGGGGCTTTTTGAAATTTAAAAATGAAAAAGTATTAGCAGGCCTATCCGTTTCACCTGGTAACATCCCAAAATAAATTTTTATGTACGAACTGGTCAAAGTCGTAATTTGATGACGAACAAGTTGTACAATTTAAAACTAAATATGAAAACACAATAACAATTCTGATTTTATCTTCAATGAGGGACTAAAAAAGACACACACATCTAGAATGACAAGTCATTTATTATAATATCCGATTAAAGAGTAACCTACACAATGTCTACCCGATAATGGAGGTTGCTTGATAAATAATTCAAGATTATATGCAAATGAATTATCTTAAAAAGATTGTGAACACAAAGAGGCTCTTAGTTACAATATCCCACCATTTCTTTAATAAAAACAGATTTGTTGGTGTTCATTTTATTGCGATCGCTGTTAATGATAACACTCTATCTAATATCTTCAGTCTATTGATACGAAGATAATTAATTTCGACGTCTTCTTAATGTAATAGACTTGGGGAACAACTTCAATTACTTCATGGACTAGCATTTCAGCAGCTAATTCATTATTAATTGGACAAATCTCCTACTGCAATATTCTTGAAATCGGGCTATGTGATGTTTTAATGACGGTACTTCTGAAAATACTACGGAGAATTAGTTTCTTACTGTTTAATAAGGACGAGATTATTTTGTGACTTTTTCAAAATTATGATCGACATACTCCTACAAAAACAACCTTGCATAACACGGTTTTCATATTATTGATTATATATATATATATATATATATATATATATATATATATATATAAAGTATTCGCAAAGCTAAATCCAATGCACGTCATCAATATTCATGACGTCATAAACTAAGGACGTTGCCTTGCCTCCCTGCTTATTTACGGGTTAGAATATTCTAACCTCAAATTAATGTCACTACAACATTGAAATGTTCATTTTTAAGAAAAAAATTTCTAAAATCTTGCACATTACAACCATAATTAAAAAAATTAAGTAAGAAAAAAAAACTTTATTTTTTTTAGCAATTACACAATATCTAAAGCCATTTCTATTACCGGCATTTCCATCGACTTTGGTAGTTTTAACACTTCTTGCATTGCTGTCTTGCCAAGATCGACCGACAGTACCATTTTGGAAAATCCATGTTTCATCTAGGTATACAAACTGATAAATACCTTCATCTTTGATTTGCTTGTACGTTTTCAAGAATTGAATTCGTTTAGAAGCAATATCTGGTAATTCCATTAAACCTCTGCGAGGATTATCCTTTAACCATTTAAATCCAATTTGTTTTAAAGTGGTATATAATGACCTACAGCAGCCATTGAAAAGGAATCTGGCTTTTAGTTTCTCATGTAATGTCGCAACAGTTACATGTTCCCTTCTTTCGTACATTTCATAAATTACGTTACGAATAGCACACATCCAAATTTGCTACATCCGTAATAGATTTACAATACTGGCGTTTCTTTGGAGAATTCAAAGGTTGCTTGGTTTTTACAGCAATGGAAATAGCACTAACTGTTGACAAATTCAACTGTAATGCATCTGCAACCCGCTAAAAATACATGTACTTCATTAGATAAATGATTATCATGAATTTGTTTAGGCTTACCTCTCTGACAGCATTCAAAGAAATTAACGGCCCTTTATTATCACGTTCCCTTTCAAAATACGTAATTAAAGAAGCCACAAGCCTCTTACATTTACTATTTAAATGCATCGGCATTTTCGATCAGTAAACACCACAAAATTAGTAAATTCAATTACAAAAACTATCTCTGGGTACAACAGGTTTTTTCTGAAAAGAACAGATTCGAAAACTAAGAAAATACAACCAATTTAAGCTACTCCAAACACAGCGAAACAGAGGTTATAAGCAGTTATAAGTCAAATCACGTCAACTATCTAACGCGAAATATTTGGCACATCCGCACAGAATGGCCAACCTTTAAGTTTAATAATATTTTCATTAAGTAGTAACAGGAAGGTTATGGATGTTGATGTCTTAACTCGTTACATTGGCAATGTTTTTACGTCACTGATGACGTGCATTGGATTTAGCTTTGCGAATACAATATATATATATATATATATATATATATATATATATATATATATATATATAGTAGAACAGCGTCCCTATGGTCATGAGACCATATTCTGAAAGGCTTACAAGAAAAAACAATAGGGATGCTCTCCCACCATATAGAATACTTTACTTGACCGGATAGGTCGTAATTTCAAACAATTGAATTTTATTTCATTTTTGATTTTGTTTTGTTTTGTTCAACTTTATATTATATATACACTACAATCCATAAGTGAGGGATCAGTAGATGAAATAAAAAAAAAATATGCATGCTTAGTGAAACAAAACGTATATTTCTACAAAACTATATCTACGAGACAAATGAACAGTTTTCCTTATAAAATAAAATAATTTCAACATATTCTGTAGAATTTCTTATCATATTCGACTTTCGTCGAAGTATCCACCTCTGCGCTTAATGATTTCTTTACAAATATTAGGCAACCGCGATACAAGTTTTTGGAGCGTATCGATTGGTAAATTATTCCACACCGTTGTAAGTTGCTCCCAAAGCTGTTTCTGCGATTGTGGACAGCTTTCTCTCACGTTTCTATCTAATTCATCCCACAGTAATTCGATAGGGTTGAGATTGGGTGATTGTGGTGGTCAAATCATATTTATCAACACCCCTTCCTCCTCTTTTTGATTCACATAGTTTTTACAAAGTTGGGAAGTGTGTTTGGGATCATTATCTTGTTGTAGGTGAAAACCTTCACCAATTAACCTTAATCCAGACGGAATTGCATGTTCCTCCAAAATCTTCAGGTACCCCTCTTTTTTTAAAATGCCTTCAATGCGGTACAAATCTCCGACACCATCAAAGGAAAAGGATCCCCAAACAAGCACAAAAGCTCCCCCATGTTTAACAGTTGGCACTACACATTCGTGTAACATCCTTTCACCCACTTGTATTCGAACGAAAACTCGTCGATTACTACCAAACACTTTGAACTTTGACTCATCTGTCCATAACACCTGCTTCCACATTTCCATGTCGCAGTGTTGATGGTCCTGGGCCCATAGTAACCGTTTTTTACGATTTCGTGGATTCAATAATGGTTTTCGAGCCGCAATACACCCATGTAGTCCCGCCTTTGTCAAACGTCGTTATACAGTAGTAAAGTGCTGGCTTTAGATGGCCTTCAGTCAGCTCTGCTCGAAGCTGAGGAGCTGTGAGGCGCCTATTTCGTTTTGATGGTATTTTTAGGCGCAAATCCTCTTGTCTGGTAGTTACCCTTGGCCTTCTGCAAGGTTTTATTGGTTGTAATGATCCACTTTGTGAATATCGTTTCACTGTTCCTTGCACCGCGTGATAAGATAAATTTAACTTTTGGGCTATTTGCCGTAGTGAAAATTTTTCACCATGTAGCGTTATTATAGAACTACGAGTTTCCTTTCTTTTCGACATTTATATAAGTTACTTTTACGTCTGTTCTCAAATACTCGTATTGCAACTTACTCGGACAAATGCTGCACATAAATTAATTTTTAAATTGCTAAATAGTTTACTATGAATTCCTAATACCATTATAATAATATTGCGTTGTAAACCCTATTAAATTTATTGGGGTATATAAAATATTTCTATTAAATAGATGCCATAAAACTATTAAAAGGATTTACAATATTTTTCAGAAACAAATATATTTATCTAATTTATAATAATAATCCGAATAATCCTTCTCAGAATTACATTAACAACTGTTATTTCAATTATTCTCACCAAAACAGGTAAAAGTCTAAGGGATGTGTCTGAAATACAAGTGTTTGTTATTTATCATAAGTGACCCCTCACTTATGGCCTGCAGTGTATATATATATATATATATATATATATATATTGTCATACCTGGATTCGCAGTTAAACTCGCACGGTGTAATACAGCGCAACCACCAAACACAGATTTATTTCAAACAGTCTAATATTTTTCCTGATCTTAAAACAAACCTTATACGAGGGTAGGCATTTATATTTCGGGAATAGCAAACGAAAAAGAATTTTTTATTTTTGAAAATAGTTTTATTGCATTTCAAAATATTCCCCTTGAAAATCAATGCACTTTAGCATTCGTTTAAATCAATCCGAAAAGCATTGCTGCCACTGTGAAGGCAGTATCTCCAAAATATTAGTTTTGAATGCCTCAACTGCCTCTTCCGGCGTAGAAAACCGTTGAACTTTATTTTTCACGTGTTGGAACAAAAAGAAATTACAGGGTGCTAGATCAGGGCTGTACGGCGGATGGCTCACCAATTCATTGTTTTGCCCGGTCAAATATTCAATTGTTTAAATCGACCTGTGAGAGCTGGCATTGTCAAGGTGGAGAATGATCTGTCGCTTTCGGTTTGTTTTCCTTATTTCTTCAAAAACTTTTGGCAAACAAATAGGTGTGTACCATTCGGAACTGACCGTTCTAAAACTCTCTAAAGGCACGGTTGCAACGTGGCCGGTTTTTCCGAAAAAACAGGCAACTGGTTGTTTTGATGTGCTTCGAGCGCAAACAACTTTTGTTGGTTTTCGACTGCTATTTACTATCCGGCCACCTGTGACGACTTTATAAATGTTCTTCGAAGCACCGCCATTGTATTTTTTGATTAATAATGTTGACAAACTACTACACCCACAACTATTTATGTTTCATTTTTATGGTAAATTACATTTTTAAGCTATGTGTTCCGCGTTCTAGCGGGACATTTGAATCACTCCTTATTCTGAGACAAGGTATAGTAAAACTGTGAACTTCTGCTGAAATACAACGCCAGCACTAAATCAAGTTCGTAAAACTACACTTCTTTTCCCATTTAATCATATCAGTATCTGTAGTGTCCAAAATCCTCATACAAAAAAATTTTAAAAAAACTGGCTCTGTATATTTTCTTACAGCTAATACTTTTAAGTCTCAAGAGATTACTTTTGGAAAACTAGATTGAAGTGTTCTCTATTCAACCTAACTGATCTCATATGTTCTTTAAATCTGACTTTAAAATCCTTACCTATTTGACCTATATATCTTTTAAGAGAGGAGTTTAAAGTCAGACTTGAAAAACATATGAGACCAGTTAGATTGAATAAAGAAAACTTCAATTTGCATAATCATTTGAGAGAAAGCGGACGTAAATATAGAATAAAAAATTAGGAAGTTTTACATATAGAAATGAAAGGTTATAAACTCAATATCCTAGAAGTATAAAAAAACATTACCTCCCTCTGTAGTACAAACACACGAATATATGAACGGCAGAACGAGGCGTGTTCGTCTTACTAAGTCGGTAACAAAATTTCCAGGACGTATGTAGATGACCACTTTAAATTCATGGCGATTTGTCAAATAAACGAATGCTAAAAGGAATTATTCAAATATTAATAATACTCTTTTTACTACGCGTTTCAAGGAATTCACCTTTCGTCAGATAAACTTGTGTTATTAACGAACGATTCTTTATTATTTATAGTTCCATAGAGACGAACACGCCCTTGTTCCGTTATTCATACTTTTGTATGTTTGTACGACAGATGGAGGTAATGTTTTTTCATTATTTTTCTGTATCAAAAAGATACGTTAGCCCACAAAGAATCGTTCGCTAATAACACAAGTTGACCTGATGAAAGGTGAGTTCCTCGAAACGCGTAGTAAACAGGATGTTATTAAGATTTCAATGATTCATTTAACATTTATCTTAGAATCATATTTTATAAAAAAGGAAACCACAAATAGTAGTTGCTTTACATAATAATCAAATTAACTTGGTTATAATACTGTTAATTAACCTCTAAGTTATAACACTTTCATTTATCTGGTTTATCGGGAAAGTTTCTTTTCATTACGTTGGTTCTAAACACTACGTAGAAAGTTATTTATAACAGAACATGTAAAAGATCTCATTGTAACATTGTTTAGTTTTACTTTTGTACTCCTGATGATGCCACAAGACTAGATAAATATAGAAAAGTAAAGGGTGTTTCAAATTGCGCGGTTTTTTTAAGAATAAACAAAATATAGATGACGCACTGAATTTGTCTGAGTATGTGGGCATTTAAAAAGTGTGATGTATGATATTTATAAAAATGGCTTCGTACACGGTACAACAACCCGTTCAAATTGTTGAATTATTTTATGAAAATCAGCATTCTGTGAAAAGAGTTTTTAGAAAATTACGTGAATTTTATGGTTTACATAGTCGTCCATCTGAAAGCACTATTGGTCGAATTATTAAAAAATTTCAAGAGACCGGTTCCGTGGAAGATCAAAAACGTGAAAAATACAGTCGTAATGGTCGTTCACAAGAAAATATTGGTACGAACCAAACCAATATTTTCTTGTGTGTTGCTGAAGATGCTGAAATGTTCATTAGACGACGTTCACAACAACTTGGACTTAGTGGATCAACAACATGGCATATTTTACACAAGGATTTAGCTCTGAAGGCATGTAAGGTTCAAATAACACAGGAACTAAAGCCATTAGATAATTTAAAACGTCGTTCATTTGTCAATTTCATCAATGAACAACCAGCTATTTTTTTTCAAAAAATTATGTTTTCCGATGGGGCACATTTTGAACTTGGTGGCTATGTTAATAAACAAAATTGCCGTATCTGGAGTGAAGAAAATCCAGGAATTATTCATTCAAATGAGTTACTGTTTGGTGTGCATTATGGTCAGGTGGTGTAATTGGACCTTACTTCTTTGAAGATGCTGCTGGTGAAGCTGTAACTGTCAATGGTAATCGATATCGTCGGATGTTAACCGAATTTTTGTGGCCTGAATTAATGAATATTGATCTAGAGGACATATGGTTTCAACAAGATGGCGTTGCACCTCACTTTGCACACGAAACAATTGATTTATTGAGAGAAAAATTTCCTGGACTTGTAATCTCAAGAATCAGTGATGTTAATTGGCCACCAAGATCATGTGATTTCCAGCTTTGAACGATGAAATTATTCGTGTCATTGATGAGATAGAGCCTCAATTATGTCAAAATGTCATTGAAAATTTTAACAAAAGAATGGACGTCTGTGGAGCTGCATGAGGAGGCCATTTGGCAGATATTATTTTTCGCATATAAAGTCATAACTGATACTTCAATTACCAATAAAAAGTTTTTGAGAGTGAATGTACCCTTTATTTAAGAAAACATATTTTGTGAAATTATACCAAATGTTTTAATTTTACTTGTATTTAAAATTATTTTTACAACAACCTGACGCACCTGATGTTTCAAATAAACGTAATATAGATGCTCACACACACATACACACAATAGACTTAATATACATATACGTATAAAAATACAGTATAGAAATCCAGTTCTATTAACAGAATAATGTGCCTCAAAAACTGCACTTACACGTGCCAAAAATGTCAATATGTGCTTGTCACATTCATTGTATGTCTGGTGACGTTACACCACTCTAAAGTGATCGTTATTAAATTTCCGTTAGCGATTCTTATTCCCCTTTCCAGCAAAGCCCATCCGAATTCATCCCCCTTAGCGCCACCATTCCCACCGTGCCCACCCACGATATTACATAATACGACTACATTTAATTCGGTCGTGTCGTCTTCTTCTCCGATGTTAATTGACATTTTGCAGGAGGTCATAAGACTGGAAACGCAATATTGGACCCTCGTAGATATACCGAAACAGGAGAAACAGGAAACGGTGCCCGCGTTCGTTCTCAGGGCGTGCGGCATAATGGAGAAGACCCAGAAATCGGGCGAGGGCGTCAAAACTTCGGCGAAACTGGCCGAAGAGGCGCAGGACAAACGCGAAAGGATCGAAAGACTAGAAAGTTAGTATGTTGTATCTTATTTCTTATTTCCTCTGCTGGGAGTTTATTGACATTGAAGAGGTGGATGTCAATATTATTATCGCTCCTTTTCATATGGATGTATAAAGTGAGCTTATGGCCAAATCCCAGATATTTTATTTTCGTTGAACTGAAAAAATTAATTTGAAATATACAGATATACACTGACTCACAGTCAAAATGATTCAGTTCTTTAAAAATTATATATTGTTGAAGTTATATAACAAAAAATCGTTTTTGAAGTAGAATTAAATACGTCGCGGTTTTGCAAGAATATTATATATTGTTACCACAAAATTAAAAGGCAATTCATTGAATACAACGCAGTTAATGACAAGTACTATGTTAAAAGCTCACAAATTAATGTCACAATGAAAATGATGCATCTACTGAATTACATTAGCGAACTAACATATTATTTTTTAAATATTTTGTAGGGTTGCCCTTTGCTTGGGTAATTGCCTGCAGTCTGTTGGGTCTGGAAAAATCTTTTGCCATTCTTCTAATGGAGCTTTTTTTAGATCGTTTCTGTTTGATATTTCGTGATTGCGTTTCCCTATCTCTAACATGTGCCATAAATTTTCAATTATATTTATATCTGAAGACTGGGGTGATGGTTTACAGACTTTACAACCACTGTTTTACAATATATGAAGTGTGCTTCGAGTCGTTGTCTTGATAAAATTGAAAATTGCTTTCAATTCCAAGTTTTTGGACACTAACTTTCAGATTTTGTTTTAGAATGTCCAAATACATAAATTTGTTCACAATTTCTTCGATGAAATGAGAAACTTCCTACCCCTGCGGCAGAGACACAGCCCCATATCATTACATGCCCACCTCCATGCTTAACGCTAGGTTTCAAATTCTTGAAATTCATTTCCTTATTATTTTTTCTCCATACTGTGATTTTCCCAAAATATTATATTTGCTTTCGTCCATGGAAGCTTTTGTTTTGATGTTCTAAAGCATATGTGGGCAACCACCGGCCCGCGGGCCGAGTCCTGCCCGCTGTAAGATTTGATCCGGCCCGCGAGACATTGTCGTCTTATATCTATCGCTAAAAATTATGAACACTACTTTAAAACACTTCTTTAAAATGCACTGCTTTTAAACGCCGCCCGTGAACGTATTTGCACATTAAAGTTTGGCCATAATATGTCAAAGGTTGCCCATGCCTATTCTACAGCAAACTGTAAACGAAGGTTTTTATTTCTCCCGTACAAATAAGTATTTCGCAAAACTCTTCGAATTTCTTTACCAAGTACCTTCTCTATCTCAGATGTCAACTTTGGGGCACTCAAAAACGGATTCTGTTTTGAAGTTCGCACAATCCATCGTTCATCGTGTTCGTTAAATATTTTTCTTGTACTTACTCCGCCTTTGTTCTTTTTATTCTGTTGCTTCGAACGTAACGTTCAATGATATGCTTAATGCTAGACGTGTTTTTGTTCAAGATGTTAGTTATTTCTCTTCGGCTTTCTTTATTTTTAAAATGAAAAATAACAAGATTTCGCTCCTCTACCGTTGTTGGCCGACCCATCTCACTTGAACTAATATTAATGCTAACACTAGCTGGCACTCGACTGGAATTTATACGAAAAATGAATTCATGCACTTTTCAAGAAAGGGAAACCACCGACATGCGTATTTTTTTCGCTGTATATTTGGTTGCATCATTTTCATTGTGACATTGATTTATGAACATTTAACCTAGTTATTATTAATTGTGTCGCATTCAATGAATTGTCTTTTAATTTTGTTATAACAATATATAATATTCTTGCAAAACCGCAATGTATTTAATTCTTTTTCAAAAACGATTTCTTGTTGTATAACTTCAACAATATATAATTTTTATAGGATTGCATCATTTTGACAGTGCGTCATTGTATATGTATGTATCTTTATTAAATTTGTAAAATTATATTTTCTACATCACTTTTGTATATGGTAAACAACAAAAGTTTTAAAAGAAAAACAGGGGGCAGAAAAAGTTTTTTCCTTTTTTTTGTGAACATAATTTAACGACACAGAGAACACGAAAGTAAATAATATTCAGAACAAAATCCATTGCGGCTAACATTTTGCTATCATTAACTGGTAAGTTTTTCGATTGCACGTCTATAGCCCTCCATTGGTTTCGACACGAATAATTCTAAGCATGCTTCTTCCACCTCAACGAAATTGGTGAAAAGACGCCCAACAAGAAAGTGTGCAATTGATCTAAAAAAAAAAGTGGTAATCCAATAATGTGCAGGTTATAAGCTAGATTGGGGGGGGGGGTAACAATATCACCACATAAAATTCTTCCAGCTTCTGGAAAGTTCTTTGCTCAGTATGCAGCCAGATGTGGTAACAATACCACCACATAAAATTCTTCCAGCTTCTGGAGAGTTCCTTGCTCAGTATGCAGCCTGATGTGGTAACAATACCACCACATAAAATTCTTACAGCTTCTGGAGAGTTCTTTGCTCAGTATGCAGCCAGATGTGGTAACAATACCACCACATAAAATTCTTCCAGCTTCTGGAGAGTTCTTTGCTCAGTATGCAGCCAGATGTGGTAACAATACCACTACATAAAATTCTTCCAGCTTCTGGAGAGTTCTTTGCTTAGTATGCAGCCAGATGAAATAGCACGCGATTACTATTGGCTAATGTATCCTTCTCTTTAAAGTGCATATATTCAATCCAATTGCCCGCAATATAGTTCCGAATTTAACACCCTTGTGATACCAATTCAATGTGGATAATGCCTTTGTAATTCCACCAAATACAGCATAGTCTTTCCTCCGAAGTTTTTACGTTTGATCACAGGCTCTGCAGATTGTCCACGGATTAACCACTGATTTTGAACTGTTTGCATTATGTAGGTAGATCCATGTTACAATTCGTTGATTATATGGGAGATCCTATGGATTAGTAAGAAATTGATTACAGATTTACCTTCGTCGCTATTCCTGTTTTGCAGTCAAATAACATACTCCTCTGCATCGTTACCTTTATTTACCTTCCCCAGTTTCTGGAAAAGGTAATCTATTATCTATCGCGAAGTGTCAAGCTCTCGTAACAATTGTCGCGTATTAGAAGCCGGAGTGGCCTCAGTTCATTGCTGAAAAGTCAAGAGAAGAAGATATTCTGAAACGTAGCTCCTCTCTATTTCTCAATTTTTTATACCAGTTTTATGCAGTTCGATCTAAGATATTATCTTGGCCTTCAATTTCATGGAGTATACGAGCGGCATCAACAGCGCATCTGTCCAATTTCCAGTAATCATACAAAATTGCCAAAATCTTTTATTTGTACTGAGCATTTTGAATTCACACAAAAAATGCACAACGTGTCAATAAAATCTTAAGATAACTTAGTTACATGCAGTTACAACAATGTTGTTAATATGATAGTATTACTAACGATAACTATTTTACATTTATTTTTAAGTTTTATAAATCCAAAGTTTACCAATTCAAGAAAATGAAAAAACTTTTTCCCCACCATTTTATGAGATATCAAAAGCACGGTTCAGAATTGAAGAATTTAATATTTCTCTCGTCAAATGTAATATCTTCGCAAAATTTTCAAAGATTAATCATATAAAAGAGTGGAACAAATATAAACCGGGCTCCTTTTACCGCTCGCTAAGCGGAGCGGATCACGCGGTGTCTTAGCATATGTTAGGTTTAGATGTTAAGGGAAGGAAGGTCCACCAATTTGACTCACCAGAGCTGATTGCCCAATAGCATCATATCTGAAGAAGAGGTTTACCGTCTATTGAGGATGGTAAAAAAACCCTTTCAATGACTCTAGTCTATGGCTTAAAAAAGTCGTCGAGAACCACTAGAAGACTAATGTCAGGCATATCGATCCCAGAGAAGCATCATTGAAACGCCTTACGGCATAAGAAAGTACTGTAAAGCTCAGGATATTTGATTACCAAAAATTGTTGCGAGAATGAGCTCCTGACCTCCCATTGAAAGATTAGAAAACAAATCGCGTTTCCATATGTGGTTTTTGGCAACATATCAAGCAAAAGGAAAAATCATTGTTACCGGCAATGAAATGTAGGTGCATCATTATATCCTAAGATCAAAGTAAGGAGGCATGATGTGGCGGCAACCTGGAAGAGCACCACCTTGGAAATCCTAGATAAGTCCTTGTGCAAGTAAGATCCTGTTTTTTTTAAACGTGTGGATGTACTACGTATAGTCCACGCAATGTAGTACTGCCAGTTCGTCCATGAAGCAAGACTGATCCATCGACGAAAAAAGTAAGATATGCGTATCGGTAATGTGATTTCTCCCATGACAATGCTTGGCCATACACAATTGTTTTAACCCAAGAAAAATCTAAAAACAACAATTGGGAAACCACTGGAACACTTGCTTTATAGCTTAGATTACTCCTTATGTAACTACTACACTCTGGACAGCCCATAGCCACCACCTATGTAAACGCGATATGTTTTCTGATCCTTCATTGAGAGGCAAGGAATTCACCCTGGCACCAATTTTAGATCACCCGATATCCTGACTTTTACAGCACTTTCTCGTGCTGTAAGGAACCTGTAACCTATCAGCTTACAGATCCGAATGCTAGCTTCAGCGACGCTTGTCTGAAATCGATATACGTGACAGTCTTCCAGCAGTTCTCAGCGATTTGAAAATTTTTTGAGTCGGTCGTTAACTTGGGTTCTTGAAAGGATTTTTTTACCATCCTTAATGGATGGTAAACTTCCTCCTCAAACATGGTTGTGTTGATGATCAATCATCTCTGACGAGCTGAATTGGTAGACTCAAGGTGAAATTAAGAAGATACTGTTTTAATGTACAATCACAGCCAACTTCTTCAATGATAGGATTAAAAAATTTCCAATCCGGTGAGAAAAATTTGTAAATTAATGTCTAAATTACGTAAAAAGATAGAATATATTCGACTTTTTTTACTGTACTAATAAACTTAAAAAAAATCCGATTCGTATTTGATCCACCCATGTATAAATAAAATGTTAGTCGACTTTCGCATGTGGTCACTGTAAGTCGAAAATGTTTCAGACATGACAACCTCTCAAATTGACGCCGAAAATACCCAGATGACAAACGACCTCTATCGACTACTGAAGAAATATTCCGGTTTGAGGACTCTCATCAGAGAATTGAAGGTAAGTTCGGACTACTCGAAAACCCTGGACTTTCCCAAATATCAGACGTAGATACTCGACATGAATAATAAACACCTATTGAATCCTTCCCAATGAAATTCTCTTCGTGCACGTTTTCTCTGCATATATGGGATTTGTTTTAATATTAACGTTTGAATATGTAGTATACGTACAAAACAAAAACACCATGAAAGGATTTATTTTGTTTTCCTGTTCGTTTATTTTCATTCATATTTTTTTCCGGACGTCCATCCTAAACTGAACCGACGGATATGATTTATATCCGGTGAATTATTTTTTTTTATATTACTATACAGTTGCCGAAACAACAGAGGAATTTTACGTATTCCATATTCATCTTTATACATCAGCACGCGCAAAAGATATTGAATACATTGTTTTACATATTTTATCTTGTCTAAATGGCGTAAACGAACATGAATATTTATCGGTTCAAAATGTAGGAACACACCGATGCCTTAATGAAGCAGATGTTAAATTTTAAAGGAACACAATGCAGATTAAAATATTTAAATACAAATATTGAGCTTATGTTTCAGTTAAAAAGGCAGAAGTTATACAATGCTTAACATGGACCCCTGAAAACAAATTACTAAGCGTTGAGTAACAAATGCTAAATAAATAATAACGTTAATAATGTATCTTTAGCAAGAAATATTATAATATAATCCAGAAAAAGTAAATTATTCTTTAGATGCAGCATTCGGAAGTATTGGCCATTTGATTTTACACACCTTGGTCATCTTCCAGGTAATTTATGGACGCCATCCCAAAAAAACTGTTTGCCCTGTAAGCAAAACCATTCATCGAGCCTTTTTTTAACTTCTTCGAAATTGGCGAAGTGCCAATTTGCAAATGCGTGTCCATTGATGTGAAAAGGTGATAATCTGACGGGGTCTGGAGAGTACGGCGAGTGTGATATTATGTCCCAACCAAGTGCTTTAAACGCTTCCTTGACCGGTTTTGCTGTATGAGACGACGCGTTATCGTGCCGTAAAATCACTTTACCGTGTCTTCAAGCCCATTTTGGACATTCTTTTATCAATGCATGGTTCAAATTGATAATTTGTTTGTTATCGGTAGCGATCAGTATTAACTGTTTCACCAGATTTCGACAGTTCGTAATACACCACGTCACTCTGGTCCCACTAAACACAGAGCGTTGTCTTGCGACCAAAACGATTTGGCCTTGAAGTCGATAGTTTTGCCAGATGATAGCCATGATTTTTTGCCCTTAGGGTTTTCGAAATAAATTAATTTTTAATCACCCGTCACTATTCAATGCAGAAATGACTTCAGACCATACTTTTGAAGCAGCATTTCATAGACGATTTTTCGATTCATTCAATTGATGTGGCACCCATTTTCCCATCTTTTCGATTTTTCTCATTGCTCGTAATCGGTCGCTAATTGTTTCTTGGGACACATTTAACGCTTCTGCCAATTGTTTTTGAGTTTGTGTTGGGTCTTCATCCAATAACTCCTGCAATTTCGCATCATAAAACTTTTTCGGTTTACCAGAACGTTCTTTGGCTTGGACGTCGAAATCACCACTTTTGAATTGTCGAAACCACGGCTCACATGTTTTTATGGTCGGAGTATGCTCATCGTAGATTTCTACCAGCAAACGAAGACTTTCAGCGGCCTTTTTTTGATTAAATAGGAAAAGTAATGCATACCGCAAATGCACTTTTTCAAGCACGAAACTCGCCATTTTTAAAGAAGTATAAATCTATGACAGTGTTACTTTCGCAAAATATAACATGTATGGCTTTGAAGCTTAATATCAGTGGAATAAAATGGCATATGTGTCAAATCATAACATTGGACACTTAAACCTAACGACATTTGTTAGAAAAACCGGTAATGACTTGAGCTCAGAAAAAAAAATTATTTCGAAAAACGCCCATTCATGAATGGCAATTGTATTATGTGGATGTGCATTTTTTTCTTACTATCACTGCTTTCGTAATGGTCTAAAGGCTTTTTGCTTGTAAGACGCAGATGTCGATATTTTTCTCCGATATTTCCGTCATTATTTCTTAATCCCTGGTATTCCAAGACGTTATATTTCAAGCTGCTTGTCTAAATATCTGTTTCACCAGAAAAACGTTTTCTCCTAATCGATTGCTTAGTCGTTATCATTTTGGACCGTCCAGTTCCGAGGATTCTATCGGTATTTTTAGCTAATGAATGTTTTTAATGGTGGATCGCTGGCCCCTTTCACCAATCCTCTGCCTTTGTTCGTGTTTGAGACCAGCAATGGTAGTTACTAGGCTCCTCAATTCACCCAATAGCTACCACAAGCGGAGTTAAGAATGAATGAGTTTAGAATGATTTATTATCATAATTATTTACCTGTCACCGCGATATTCAAACAACATTAATGTATATGCAGAGGAGCGTGAATAATTTCGTCAGTTAGTGTCATTATAAAACATAATTTATCATATTTTTAATGATATTTTCCACAATGTAAAATACGTATTATTTTCTAGGTAATTTTCCTATTCTTTTTATAACATTACAAGTAATTATTTTTACTTCCAGTCCGATTACACAAATTCAAAACTGTATCCAATGTTTCCTCGCTACACAATGCTCAAAGACATGATCAGAGCAATTCTGACGCATCCAGACTACATGGAGGTATGCCACGAAGTTGACGCATAGCCCAGGTCATTCACGTAGATAGGCCGACATCGTTTCGATCCGGAGACCAAGAGTCGTTAATCGAGAGGAAAAATTAGATTAACGACTCGTGGTTTCCGGTTGCTGTTTCGCCTTGAATCCGACGTGCGTCCGCACAAAATCGTGGGGTAAATTTCGATAAAGAGCCCTGGTTATTTGTACCGGTACACGCCCGCAGCGTGTGTGTTCCGATAAGCGAAAATTTTGACAGAGGAGGAGCGACGCCAGTTGTCGAAAAAAAGAACCGATCTACGTGGTTAAAATTTAGTAGCTAAGGTGTATGTTATATCACTGGAAATCTATTGTAATTGACCATGCAATTAATGGCACAAGTTTTAAATTTTATTGTGTGTACAATGTCATTGTATAGAAACTATATTAAATGTGTGTATATTTTATATGGAAGTTGTGCATATAAATATGTGTTTTAACCAATTCTTTCGCTACATTTTCTGAAATATCGTTTTATAAATAAGCTCTTACTGAAAAGCCAAAATTCTTTCGTAGATAATCGGTAAAATTCCGCAAATTATTTGTTATTTTCGAGGTACGAACATTAAATCTCAGAGATACAAAGAATTTTTGAAAAGAATAAACCTAAGTCGTGAGAATTTGAAAATTTTTAATGATAAAATAACGCAATTTTTATAGAAAATAATTTTATAGTTTTTCAAAATAATATCCTTTAATCAAAAAAATAAATAAAACCCCTTACAACGTCAATGTTCATACGCTATATACGTATTTCAACAACTATGTTGTCATCGTCTGCAGAAATGCGTATACAAAGTACAAGCATTGACTTGGTAAGGAGTTTGATTGACTTGTTTTCATTAATTCAATTGCGCACAGTTTCTTTAGTTAAAAAAGTTTACAACAAAATTGAAAACAAAATTTGGAATAGCTTTTTTTAATCAGCAGAATTTAGAATGTTAAAAGGAGTCATTCAAATGTTAATAACACCCCTACTACATATGTTTCGCGTTCTTGCTTCGTCGTTCAATATATTTTTGTGTTGGACGAGAGATGATTATTCATGACGATGATTATGATGATTATTCAGCAGAATTTAGATCTAACACAAAGCACAAACGTGAATGGCCTCGTCATCATCTTCTTCACTAGCACATAAGTAGCGTGTCTGACGGTAAACGCATCTACCACACCTTTCATTTGATCGGAACCATAAATAGCACAGAGGTATTCAACATCTTCATCGTCCGAGCATTTATTTCCAAAATTCTTAAATAGTTGTTTGTTAACGTTATTACTTTGAGAAATTCCATTACACTAAGGAATTAATAAAATACTCTATCTACATTTTACACTGTATTATATATTAACTGCGACTATTTTCGTCTGTTAAGGCATTTTCGATCAAGTACAATACGGGTTACAATCTCCTTTATATAGGAAAACGAAGAGCAATAACTAAATTTGATTGCAAGAAAGGGGTTTGAGGTAAAATATACATACAAGATTATTTGTCGGGTTTTTAATAATACCCTGTACCAACAAGACAAAGGACTCACGATTGGTTCACCACTGCGTCCTCTCTTAACGGATATCTTTGTGAATGCATTAGAAAACACTATTTTAAGCCATTACTTATCAAATAAACATATTCTGTTTTGGTTTAGATACGTAGACGATATAATAATGGGATTCTCCGTCACTGATAGACACCTCAAATCATATTCCAACTTCTTGCATTTTATACACCCTTCAATCAAGTTTACCACGGGATTAGAAATTAAAAAATCTATTACTCTTTTCGATCGTACTGTAATAGGATGCAGTAATAATTTAATTTCCAAATATACAGGAAACCCACATACACAGAGTCTACTATTTCCATGAATTCGTGTCATCCACTATCTCAGAAACTAGCGGCTTGCAACTCCATAATCTATAAAGCATTCGCAATACCTCTGATTGAAAAAGACAGACGAACAAAATTAAATATCATTCAGATTATAGCTAATTACTTTGGAAAAGCTGCTACCATAATTCCTACAACTATAAATGCCTGTCCAAGTAGTGAAGCTATCTGAAATTGTGTAATCACTCACATTTGGTGGCATCGTATCTATTTCTTGATTTCGTTGCTATTACCCTGTACCAACAACACAAAGGACTCGCGATTGATTCACTACTGCGTCCTCTCTTAACGGATATCTTTGTGAATGCATTAGAAAATACTATTTTAAACCATTATTTATCAAATAAACGCATTTTATTTTGGTTTAGATACGTAGACGATATAATAATGGGGTTCTCCGTTACTGATAGACACTTCAAATCATATTCCAACTTTTATATTCCGTACATCCTTCAATCGAGTTTACTACGAAATTAGAAATTAAAAAATCTATTAGCCTTTTAGATCTTCCTACAATAGGAAGCAGTAACAATTTTATTTCCAAATATACTGGAAACTCACATACACAGATTCTACTATACCCATGAATTCGTGTCATCCACTACCTCAGAAACAAGCGGCTTGCAACTCCATAATCCATAGAGCATTCGCAATACTTCTGATTGAAAAAGACAGACGACCAGAATTAAATATCGCTAAGATTATAGCTAATTACTTTGGAAAAGCTGCTAAAATAATCGCTACAACTATAAATGCCTGTCCAAGTAGTGAAGCTATCTGAAATTGTGTAATCACTCACATTTGGTGGTATCGTAGCTATTTTTTGATTTCGTTGCTGGTGTGCCTCAGTGCCCAAATTTGAGACCGCTTCATTTCGTGTATATATATATATATATATATATATTAATGATTTGGCTTCAGTTATTGAGTCTAATAAATGTCTTTCTTCTGATGATTTAAAAAATTTTACTCCAGTCCAAGATACGAATGATTGCGCCTTGCAAAGTTAACTAAATATAATTAATGAGTGGTGCAGAAGTAACTATTTACAGTTAAATCTATCTAAATGTCATAGTCATACATTTGAATAGCTTTAAATGGAAGCTAAATCCAATTAGACACGAATATTAATTGCGTGCTACTTCATTAACACGGATCAGTTTAGACAAAGATCGCATTATATTAAATTTGGAAAATACAAATCAAGCAGCATCTTTATTTGAATGACATTAAAAATATATGTATATAAAAAATAAAAATATTCTGTTCGAAAAATTACGTGTACTCGAACAAAAACAATAAAAAAATTTGTATCTCTACGTGCTTTAACTTTAATGAAATAAAACTGGCGGTTCGAAGCTGTCAAATAGATCACCAACCAACGCAAATAATTTTATCCAGATTCTTGATCTATCATTAAAAATTTTCGAAATATTCTCATGCTTAAAAAGCAAAAAAGTATGCATATATGGTAATCAACACTGAGAGAGAGAAAGCTAAGAGAATTTCCATATTGAAATAACATCAACTCTTGAAGGTATCATGATCATAATCACCGACGGTTTTCCTAATTTCTTTTCACCATGTGCGAACTTCTATTGAGATACCAAATTTAAATTTCGAGGTAATTGCAACTTTTCAGATACTAATACATATTCATAATTAATTTAACAAATAATAAACATATTTCCAGAAAATGTAGTATATTTTCAAAATACAGTTACCTTTCAATATTTCCACTACGTTAGATGAAACTTTGTTGAGAATTTTTTCTTATCATTTTGAAAATATTTTTGAATATATTTAGTTTGGTAATAGAAAAAAATTAGTAAATTATGAAACAAAGATAGCATAGGAGTTTGGAAGATCTTGTACAATTTATATTTTCGAAAACTTCTTCTTCTTTTTAAACACTGTTAAAGCGAGTTTCTGGCATTTATTTTGATTTTTCTTTATCTTCTACCAATTCTGCTACTTGCTATGTCTATGCCTTCCTGAATCAATTTTCACACGTAACTTTTTTCACTATTCTTCGAAAATTAAATAATATCTAAGGCAAAACAAAAATATTACTATTTAAAGGCTTTTGAGAGGAACACGATTTGATATTAGAAACATCGTAACGTTCTTCAAACCCATATACTCGTCTCCGTGAATCTTTAATGTTCAAGTTTCTATCCAAAACTATTCGTTAAGGATAATAAGTTACTTTTCTTGATTTACGTTTCCTTAGTTGACCAAAATTGACTACCACTTGGAAAATTTGAGTTTTAAAAAGAAATATTAGTTTTAAAACATTTTTCTCGTAAAAATTATTTTCAATTTCATAAAAAAATTATAGTTTCTGATAACGACTTTTTCCTCTTTGAGGTAATCATATAAAGAAGACTTCACATATTTGTTTTCTTCGAAATCCTTATCATGTTTGGAAACCAAGATTAATTCCGTTTTCGCTTTGAGTGTACAAAGTGTACACGACATATCGACTCATGATCTATTTGAAATCCTTAAATGAACTTTTTTGTACACCAACTTTTCGATATCTTAAAAAATTGTAGTTTCTGATAACGGCTTTTTTCCTCTTTGAGGTAGTCATTTAAAGAGGACTTCGTTCACGTTTTTGCCTTCCTTGAAATCCTTATCTTGTTTGGATTCAAAATTGATTACGTTTTCGCTTTGAGTGTACAATGTGTACAAAACATATCGACCGATGATCTAGTTGAAATCTCTAAATGAACTTTTTTGTACACCAATTTTTCGATTTCTTAAAAAATTATAGTTTCTGATAACTACTTTTTGCTCTTGAGGTAGTCATTTAAGAGGACTTCGTTCACATTTTTGTCTTCTTCGAAATCCTTATCATGTTTGGAATCCGAAATTAATTCCGTTTTCGCTTTGAGTGCACAAAGTGTCAAGACATATAAACCCAAAATCTATTTAAAATCCTTAATGAACTGTACACTAATTTGTAAATTATAGTTTCTGACAACAACTTTTTCTTCCTTGAGGTAGTCACTTAAAGAGGACTTCGTTCACATTTTTGTCTTCATCGAAATCCTTATCTTGTTTGGTTTCAAAATTGATTAGATTTTCACTTTGAGTATACAAAGTGTACAAACTCGTATCGACTCATTATCTACTTGAAATCTCTAAATAAACTTTTAGAATAATCATCATGCCTCCCTCTCACGTCCAATGAATTGAACGAAAAAGCGAGAATGCATCTGTCTCGCAATTAATTGGCAAATAGCCGTGATGCACTGCCATCTGTCTATACGCTCTGGTAACTTAGTTATCGACATTGCGAGACAGATGCATTCTCGCTTTTTCGTTCAATTCATTGGACGTGAGAGGGAGGCATGATGATTATTCACTATTTTTCTGTATCGTAATGATATGATAGACGCTATCAAGGAATCGTTCATTAATAACACAGAATCTGCCTGATGATTGGTCAATCCATGAAACATATGTAGTAGATAGGGTGTTATTAATAATAGAATGATTCCTTTTAACAAACTTTTAGAAGACCAATTTGAGATATTTGTAATTTCTGACATGCATTTTTACACATCGTTGAGGTCGTAATATAGATTTATCGATATATTTTGTTCTTAAACCTGACACACCTTGAAATTATTCAAAACTTCACTATGATTAATGATGAAAATAGATGACATGTAAAATTGTTTTCATCTTCAGAGAGTATAGATTTTAAGTCAATCTTAGCAGTTATTCTTTTCTGGAGTTTTAACTCTTCTTTATTTTCCCCTCGCCTTCCGGGCTAAAACCATGTTTGTATTGCTGCTACGTGACTCGCCGACGTTTCGTTCACACAAGGAACATTTTCAAGATTACTAATATAATCTTTAAATTGTACTAAAGCTGATGGTCTATCAGTTCGGAATGGGTGACTGGAGCGCTATATTTGCAGTGGAATACTTTTGACAGAAGCGTTTGCCAAATATTATGTAAAGTTTCTTTTAAATTCTTTCCTTTGGGAAATTATGGAGCATTTCAAACGTAAAGAATTCTAAATTTTCTAAAATCCAGAAATTATTTAATGGTATTTTACTCGTTTTTCTTTCAAATTAACTTTCTTTACTAACATTTTCAAATTAATACTAATAAAACTTCAACAAATACCGATAAAAGCAACACCTTAATCAAAAAAGGTAAATAAAACCTCTTTCCACAATGTTCGTATTCTGTATATGCATTTCGACAACTAAGTTGTCATCATCAGCAGATAATTAATCGCAGTGTCACATCTGGAAGATAAGACGATGAATGTGTGGTACAGATTTGTTTCTACGCGATTTTTACAGCGCATCTAGGTGTGACACTGTGATTAATCATCTGTCGATGATGACAATTTAATTGCGTAAATGCGTATACAGAATAAGAACATTTGATTAACTCAATCAACTATAGCCTCCATTAAAAGTTACATAAAAGCAACATCTACTTACCTATTCAATTCTATTAAGTTATACACATTTTTTTCTAACAAACGTTTTACAAAATGAGCAGGAAAGTTTCTTAAGGATCTAATTAATTTTATTGTAACTTAAATCTAATAACACTTACAGTACGACCCTATTTTAAACTTTCTTTGAACAAGATTATGCCTGCAATTGCTGCTCCGGGAAATCTTATGAGGTAACTGTATCTTACGTGTTAGTTTTAAGTCTTCCTCTAGCAACAAGTAATATAGGTAAACCGCAACAGCTATAACAGTATATCTAAATAACAGTGGAAATATAGTTTAATTAAATAATTTCTTTTAAATTATTTAAAGTGCCAAAGTAAGTAATAGTTGTACATTGTATAATTTGACACCAAAGTCCCCTTATTTATTACGATAATCCAAATGAAAATACTTTTCAAAGTATTGTATCACTGCCATAGGTAGAAAGGTTAACAATGTGTACTTAGCAAAAGAAGAATGAAATAGGTTTTACAATACCGATTTCACGTAAGTGTATTGTAATAATAATCGAGGTCATCCTCCGACACGTTAAAAATTCTGAAGGAAAAGATGTCTTCGCCCTTTCCATTTTACGATTTTATTCTATTCTTCTTTCTCTTCGAGAAGAAAAGAAAACGAAAGAGGGGAAATTGCGTTGTTGCAAAATTTTTATCCCCTGTTTTGTTTCAAAACTCTACATATGCTGAGTGATTGTTTTACAAATAAATTGTAACAAAAAATATTGGAAAATATACTTTATTTCATTAACATATGTATGTATATTGTAAATAAACCTTGCCGAAGATACGAAAATATTTAACTTCTTCAAAAGTGTTGCATACCAGTCAATAACTCTTTCTTTTTCCAAACTAATGATTCGTTCCCTTTAGTTTCACATATTGTTTAAACTATATCAATTTTCTGTTGTTTGTTTAGTACTGTTGACTTTAATTACAATTTTCCAAGTGACATATGTCCAGAGTTAGCAACGAAATACTTAAATTGCCATCAGCGTACGATTGGTTATACAGCTTACTCATGTGTATCGTTAATAACCACAACCTAACTTACATATGCAATCTCTTATCTATTAGATATTATTTAAGTTATCAAGAGGTTAATGAGTTATTAATATGATAAGTTCACATCACTTTTGTAGTTTCTGAAAAGCAAGTTGGTAATGTTAGATAGATTTGTTTCCAGCGGCTGGAACTTGTTTTCAATTACATGTAGATCTAACTACAGTCACTGTTTAGTAATATGAATATTATTAAAATTATAACGTAAATATTCTATTTTATAATATTAAATATACAAAATGCACGAACTATAACTTAAGGTCAAAATACACATATATACACATGTACATTGACCAACAAGCTAATGAAAGATTCCAAATCGTTAGATATCCTACCCATAACTACTCGATTAAAAAGAGATAGCAATAACAAATAGATATCTGATACTACGTCATTACAAATTATCTGTCTCTCTCTCTAACTTAAGGGCTAAATACCTATGTAGCAACTACGAGTGATAATATATCTGACGTACGAGAAAAAGGGCATTAAACTATTCATTTGACAGATAAAACACGAGAAAAGTGTCACCAACGTACGAAAATAAAAATACTTTAATCTGGAAATTTTTCAAATGCAGACAAATCAAATTGCTTACAAGGCAACTTGATTTACAGCGTTTTTAGTTGATCGCACTCAGATGCTCCGAGGGTTGTTTTTATGTTTCACTGGTATTTTCAGTGTACGGCTTTTGGCAAGATATCTGACATATGAGAAACAGGACACTGACCAACGTACGAAAATAAAAATACTCTAATCTGGAGTTTTTTCTGCTAACTTCAAACAGACCAAATTGCATACAGGACAACTTAATTTACAACGTCTTCAGCTGGTTGCACTCAGATGCACGAAGTGCTGTAATTATGTTCAACTGGTGTTTTTAGGTTAGAGCTTTTGGCAAAATATCTGACGTACGAGAAACAGAGCATTAAAATGATAATTCGACACATAAGCACGAAAGAGTATCACCAACGTATGAAAATAAAAATATCCCAATCTTGGGTTTCTTGAACTGCCAACTACAAACAGATCAAATAGCTTTCAGTACAACTTATGGCGTTTCCAGCTGGTCGCACTTATAAGCATCGCGTGCTGTTCTTATGATCCACTGACATTTTAATGCACTTTTTTTGACAAAGACAGCATTAGAGTTTGAAACACTTTGAAGAGTATTTTCGGAAATTTCTTCTTCTTGAACACTGTTGAAGTGAGTTTTTGGCATTTATTTCGATTTTTCTTTACCTTCTACCAATTCTGCTCCTAGATATGTATATCTACGCCTTCCTGAGTCCATCTTCACACTTAACTCTTTTCACTAACATTCGAAAGTTAAAAAATATCTAAGCCAAAATGGGAATATTATTACTTAAATGCTCTCGAAAGGAACATATTAGAACATATTAGAAACATCGTAACTTTCTTCGAACCCATATACTTGTTTCAGTGGATCTTTAACTGTTTAATTTTCTGTCAAAGACTATTTGTTAAGGTTAAGTTATTTTCTAAAGCCTTTGCATTTCCTCACTTGACAAAAGTCGACTACCACTTGGAAAATTTGAATTTTAAAAAGAAATATTAGTTTTAAAACATATTTCCCGTATAGACTATTGTCAATTTCTTAAGAAAAATATAATTTTTGATAACAACTTTTTGCTCCTTGAGGTGGTCATTTAAAGAGGACCTCACATGTTTGTCTTCCTCGAAATCCTTACCATGTTTGGAATCCAAATTGCTTACGTTTCCACCTTTAGTGTACAATGTATACTAAGACTTATCAACTTGAAATCTCTAAATAAACTTTACACTAATTTGACATATTTGCAATTTCTGATATGCATTTTGCCACTTCATTGAGGTCATAATATGAATTTATAATTACATATTATTATTATATTATTATTTGAAACTTCGCCTTCGTTAATGATGAAAATATAAGACATATAAAATTATCTTCATATTCGGAGAGTATTGATTGTAAGTCAACCTCAGCAGTTATTCTTTTTTGGAGTTTTCACTTCTTCTTTAGTTTCTCCTCACTTTCCGAGTTGAAGCCACGCTTCCAGTGCTGCTACGTGACTTGTCGACATGTTCATTCATGGAACATTTTCAAGGCCACTGTTAATCTTAAACTTGCTGCAAACATATCAAATTGCTTATAGAGCAGCTTACAGCGTTTTCAGCTGGTTGCACTCATATGCACCAAGTGCTGTTTTCATGTTATGTTTTCATGATACTTTTAATATACATTTTCGTCTGTTATGCTTTCCACTGGGATGACAGCTAGTGAAACGTTTGCATTGAATGCAGATAAAGTCGATCTCAGCATTGATATTCTAGTAACCGTGTAATTTTCATGGAACTAGAAGACTGAACGTGTGTTATCGACTCTTAAAAAAATAGTACAACATTAACAAACGAGCTGACCTAAATTTTCGAAAATTACATGTGTTGGCTTTTACATCTAATGATATGCAAAGGTTATGTAGCGTGACAGTAATCAAATGTAATAAAAATAAGAAAATTATGTGCATTTTCAGTATTAGTACATGGTCTGTAATTAATCGCACTTTGTAAACGTCTGCAGTTCCGAGTAAATTCCAATGTGATGTTCTGTCATGCTTCCGAAATGCATTATTGTAGGTCAAATTAATTCCTCGATCTAAATTGGGTTGTATGTTAATTTTCCCCCAAATACTTTCTATTGGGTTTAAGTCTGAGCATTTTTCATGTATGTGCAGTACGTTGTCATCATAACACAGAAAAGTTTATTGGAAAAAATACATTTAATACGGGCGCAATTAATTACGAGTATTTTTATATTTATTAAGCATTCGCATAAAATAAATCGCACGTTTTTTTAAGAAAAAATATAACTAAAAATGAGTACGTACATACCGGATAATTCATGTTGCTCGGGCTTAAGAAGATGCAACTGTTTATAGTTAAAATATTTAGGAAGTATATATAGACCAGTAGGTAACAACCACCAAGGCAATGCGTTCACACGACTTAAATTTAAATAATATACCTTTATTCGTGCTTGATGGACTAGAGAGATACTTTGAAACTACAGAGCTGCGTTATTGTTGAAAAATATTCATGTTTCGTATTATCTTGTATGCCGAAGATGAGCCTTAATGATGAAAAGGTCCATACATAGTGGACAGAGATCTTTTTGGAATGACAAAAGTGGAAATGGACTATTCTCCCCAATAACTAAGGCAAAACGATTAATTATAATTCGCGTAGGTGAAGTGATGGGATTCGTTCCGAAGGTATTACTAATTTTTCAATTTCGTACTAAAAGTGGAAATTACCATGACAAGATGAGTTCAAGAAATTATGAGAAGTCCTTGCTGGTGGCATAGCGTCATCTACATTTCTCCTATACACTTCATCACATAATGTTTCCTCTACTATAAAAAATTGGACCTCTGTAACTAATACTTGCCCGGACGTCTACAGAGAAAAGACCACCTCGACTCGTCATATTTTGGATCGTAACGAATTTTTGGCTATCGATAAATATTTACTCATCTAAGAAAATAATATTCCATAGTTATTTGGAAGATCTTTGGAGATAGTAAGCGTAGAATATTGGCATTTGAACCGCAATGTATTAGCCAGCATGTTAATGCTGACTAATATATTGCTGCTCAAATGTCAATATTCTACGCTTACTATCTTCCGTGAAAAATATCTTGCACGCTCTAAGACAATATGTTAATTCCGTTTCAGCAATTCTTTTCTGGTCAGTTCTGATGCATCCAAAAAAAAGTTGTTTCTGCTTTACTCTAAAAGAGAGGCGTTGAAAGGTTTCTCTCTAATAAAGTTTGCTAGATGATCTTGGCATGTTTGAGCGTCTTGTATCTTCTTATCGGATAAGGAATCCCTTTTGTGTAACGCGTTATACTGTACTTCTACTACTGCTTAGTTCGTCCACAATTTTTTTAATAGTCTATCCGTTTCGAAGTCGCATTCGTCGTCTGTTCTGATGAACAGACTTCTTAAACGGATTCAAATTTTACATTTTAAATTACTTTATTGTCATGTTATGCTGTATTTCAAAAAGAGAGAAACAAATTTCTGTACAAACCCAAATGACAGTTAATCCTAATTGGTTAAAAGCAAGGCAAAGTCACATAGTCATATCTATAATAACGTACCATTTGAACTTTTTCAAACTAATAAATAAGATTACATGTGTTTTCTAAACAAATATCTTATGTAAACACATAAAAACAAACATTTTGATGTGTGGATTATATAACAATGCTTCTGATTTAATTACTTTTCTATTCAAATTTTCATTAATTTTATTGGTTGTAATTTAGGCTTCGGATCTGTTCAGAAAGGTGTCTTTCTCTTTTTGAAACACAATATACCAGGTTGTTTAATAAGCTTTGTCGTTCGATAAGAAAAACACGATTTTATGGTTTGAAATACATTTTATTATTCAATATAACGTCCCTGATCTTTAATACACTTGTTCCAGTGAAGCGAGAATCCCGAAAACTGTCGAAATTCGCTTCCACGGCTGCTATTACCTCTTCGTTCGATGAAAATCGCATGAATTTTTTAAGATGTGAGACCAGCCAGAAGTCAGAGGGAGATAAACCTTGCGAGTAGGGTACATGTTGCAACAATTTGTACTTTAACTCACTGATTTTTGCGATGGGTTTTTTAAGCTGTGTGGGAGGGTGCTTTGTGTTGATGAAGAATGATTTTCCTTCTTCTGTAAATTAGATCTTTTCTCGTGAATTTTTACATCCGTCTGGTCCAAAAAATTTCAATAATAATCTAAGTCTATTGTTTTATCAGTTTGGAGGTAATCCACGAATAAAATTTCTTTTGCATTCCAAAAAAAAATTGATGCTAGCATCTTCTTGGTTGATTTCTGAACTCTAACTCGCTTCAGAGCCGAAGTACCGGATTCACACCACTCCTTAGCCTCTTGTTTTGATTGAGGATCATGGTAGTAGACACAAGTCTTATCCATAGTGATGAAACAACGCACAAAATCGTTTTTGTTCTTTCTAAAACGCTTCAAATGTTGCTGAAAAAGCCAAATTCGAATGTGTTTTTGTTCTATTGTTAACGAATGCGGCATCCATTTTGCACACAGCTTTCTGAAACCCAAAACTACAGCCAAAATATTACTCACACTGCCTAATGATATGCTTAAGACTTCTATTAAATCTCTCTTAGTTAATCGACGATCTTCCAAAACCATATCCTTGATTTCTGGTGTTAATGCACTTCATGGACATCTTTCACGTGGATCGTTTCAAGACTTATACAACCAGGTTTAAATTCAGCAACTCATCTCTCTACTACTCTAATTGAAGGTAAAGAGACCTTATATCAGCAATCGTTCATGAATTTGTTTTGGTGCTACACCTTTCAACAATAAGAATTTATCGCTGCACAATATTAAATGTTTCCCATTGTAAAAAATACTATGACACGTTAAACTTGAACACCTATAAATACACGAATAATAAAATATAAAATTAGAAAACTTCACACGCATTCATAAATAAGTGGTACAATTTTTAGAAAAATAAAATGACGCATCTAATAGCACCATCTCTTGTCGAATGACAAAATTTATTGAACAACCTGGTTATTATCTTTGATTTACATGAAACAGAAGAGTAGTGTACTCGTTTATTAGGCACTAATGGTAAGCTAAATAAAAACTCAGTGAGCACTCCGTTCACACTAACGACAACCAGCAGAAAACACCATTAGATATTAAAAATGTATCGTATCTTCAGCAAGGCATCTAGAAAAAGTATAACCTATAAATCTGTATGTGAAAAAAAGACGTGTGAATATTTTCATTCCTTTTTAGATCTAATAAATAATCAACATTACAACATAATAAATGTGCTGACACTATACATATTAGCGCTTTACTTGTCATTTCAAATACTTTGTCGAATACTAAACATAGTGAAATAACTGTCAAATACTGTTTAAATTTCTAGTAGATTAGTAATTGTTATATCACTGTAAATGTATAGATGTTTAAAAAGAAGGAAAGACGTAATTATGTGGAAATTTGTGTCTTTAAAATTATTGGGGAAGATGTTAGTATAATGTGTACTTATTAAGTGAAATGCTACAGGGTCAATGTTTGTGGCCAAACGCTTTTGTATTTCATATACATTTAGTTTTTGTTAAAATAAATTTACAATCGACTTTTCAAACGATGGAACTTTATCCCTAACGATTCCACTTCATCATATCAATATTTTAGTAACGATGAAAACGGTCATACATTTTCAAGAAAAATGTTATCGCTTTTGAAAAAATAATCATATTTTGTATGACGTTTTTCATCGTTTTGAGCAAGACCAACCGAATTTATTGAAAAATGCATTCTCATTGTAAGAAATACAAAAAAAAATTGTACTTGGACGCACATGCAATGTGTCGACAAAGGGAACAATAATTTCATTTTATATCTCATCTAAGAAGAAGTAAACAAGGACTATTAAATAAATACATTATTTTATGATATGTGTATGTATATTACTGAAAAAAGATGAATTGTGTAATTTATAAAGTTAAAATCAAATCATATTATATATAATAAATGTAAACTAAGAATGGTAATTATGATTATAAATGACATAAAGCTTTATTAAAGACAGTTGTGACAAATATGTTGTCTTTTATTATTACCACTTCCTCTATTTGTATAATTGTTTTTAATCACTGAAGGTTGATATATAACCCCTTGCCACATTAATTTTCGTATTCTATATACGTATTTCAACAACTAAGTTGTCATCATCAGCAGATAATTAAAAAGTATCGCACCTGGTAAACTACGGCGAAAATTACCCGTACAAAAACGAACTCCGTACGCGATCCGTACCATTGAGAACCAAAATGTACAGTGTGTTTGTTTTCGTACGGGTATTTTTCGCCGTAGTTTACCAGGTGTCACACTTTGAAATTACCTGCTGATGATGACAACTTAGTTGTCGAAATACGTACATAGAATACGAAAATTAATGTGGCAATGGGTTATATATCAACCTTCAGTGATTAAGTGAATCAACCACAGTCTCCATCAAACTTACCTTGTATAATTGTGTGAAATATTCTGCTCTTGATTAATGATGATCAGAGGACCAAATAATTTATTTACTGAAGCTACAATCTATTACAATATAATAAGTATCCCAATTATCATTCCTTAATGTAAATTCAACAAGTTTTTTTTTATGTCGGTTTGAGTTAAACCACTTTGTGCATTTATTAAAATGAAAAACTATGAATACTTAAACACTCGTCTTGAAAAGTTAAGTTAGATTCAAGCCTTAGCAAAGATAATAATCATCCTCAATAATAAAATAGTATATGAAATACGAAATTAAATTACAACCAATAATATAATTGTACAACTTCATAATATGAGAAAAAAAAGTCGGTTTTACAATCGTAGTGTAAAGAGTGGAATAAGAATTCTCCTGATCTACAGTGGATCACAGCTTCTTTCAACCACCCTCTTTAAAAAAGGTAAAGTCAATATAACTTTTAAATGAAACAAGATATCGGAAAATTTTAAGTAGGATTTAATAAAACACTTTTTTATCTTCAAAAAAAAATATTTTAATTATTCTAAAATTCTCAAAATAAAAAACATAGATACTTCAGTAGTAACAGCTCATTTCAACCAGCTACTTCTAAGTCCTGTTTAATTGACATCACTTATTGATTAACGGTAAATTCGCAAGAATTATTGTTTGCAGTTATGTTTTAAATTATATAGATAAGCTTTTAGTGCGATTTTCACATCTATTGGGTTGGCAACTAAGTACTTTCGGTTTTTACTGATAGAGAGCATTGCTTTATTTTTTGTATAACGTATGTTAGTGCTGTACTTTACCGTTTGTCGCGTGATACTAGTCACATTGACGTAACTTCAGAAGCAAGTAGTGCGTGATTTTTATTAAAGCTATTAGTTGTGGGTTAATTTTAAATGGAGTGCAGAAACGAACATTTTCGACATATTTTACTATTTTATTTCCGTAAAGGACAGAAAGCTGCTGCGGCTCACAAAAAGATATGTGAAGTTTATGGTGCTAATTGCTTAACAGAGCGCACGTGTCAGAATTGGTATAAAAAATTACGTTCTGGAGATATTTTCCTCAAAGATGAGCAACGTTCTGGTCGGCCTACTGAAGTTTATGATGACCAAATCAAAGTTATAATTGAAGAGCATCGTCATATAACTGTTCGAGAGGTTGCGGAGAGGCTACATGTATCGCACACAACAATTGAAAAACATTTAAAATGTTTTGGGCTAGTTAAGAAGCTTGATATTTGGGTACCTCACGAATTGAAAGAAATTCATTTAACACAAAGAATCAACTTTTGCGATATGCACCTTAGACGAAATGAAACCGACCCTTTCTTAAAAAGAATCATCACCGGTGATGAAAAATGGGTCCTGTACAGTAACATAGTTCGAAAAAAATCATGGAGCAAACACGATAAACCAGCTCAAACCTCATCGAAAGCTGAATTGCATCCAAAAAAAATCATGCTGTCAGTTTGGTGGGATTACAAAGGTGTTGTGTTTTTGAGCTGCTTCCAAGGAACCAAACGATCAATTCTGATGTTTACTGTCAACAATTAATAAAACTGGATGAAGCTATCAAAGAAGAACGGCCAGAATTGTCAAATCGGAAAGGTGTAGTTTTCCACCAAGATAATGCAAGGCCTCACACATCTTTGGCAACTCGTGGGAAACTATTGGAGCTTGGCTGGGAAGTGATGCCACATCCCCCATACAGCCCTGATCTAGCACCATCTGATTACCATTTATGTCGAAGTTTGCAGAATTCTTTGAATGGTAAAACTCACAAATGACGATGACCTTCACTCGCACCTGGTTCACTTTTTTGCTGATAAGGACCAGAAATTTTATGAGCGCGGAATCATGCAGCTGAAAGAAAGATGGCAAAAGGTCATTGAGCAAAATGGAAAATATATAATTGATTAAAAACTATTCTTTGTTTTAAAAAAAAGTGTTTTATTTTATACTACAAAACCGAAAGTACTTAGTTGCCAACCCAATAGTTGATTTGGAGACACATTTTTAAATAATGGGACGACGCGCTACAATTGAACAAAGATAATTAGTTATTCGCCATTATAAAGATGGCCATTCTCGTCGAAAAATTCCTGAAATGGTTTGTTTTAGTGATTCGACAGTACAAAGTATTATTTATCGATTCAGACACGAAAATAGAGCACTCGATAAGGGCAGAAAAGCTCTAAACAAAATTTTTAATGAAGCAGATGAGCGTTACGTAATGAGAAAAATTAAGAAAAACCCGAAGCTATCTGCTCCAAAATTAGCTGCAGAAGTTAAAAATGATTTAAACAAAACTTGCAGTAAAAAACCATGACTTTAATGGTAGAGTAGCCCGGAAAAAAACATTATTAAATAAGAAAAGTCAAGCTGCATAACTAAAATTCGCCAAAGAACACATTACCAAAGACTCAAGTTTTTGGGAGCACGTGATTTTTGCGGATGAGTCAAAATTTAACATCTTCGGCTCTGATGGTCAAACCTACGCCTGGCGTAAGCTAAATACAGAGCTGCAAAATAAAAACTTAAAACCAACAATAAAACACGGTGGTGGGAGCGTCATGGTGTGGGCCTGCATGTCTTCAGGTGGAGTTGGAAACTTACAGCTCATTGATAATACAGTGGACAAGAACATTTATCTCGACATCTTAAAAGCCAATTTACTGCAAAGTGCCGAAAAACTGGGTATTAGAGATGAGTTTCGCTTCTATCAGGACAACGACATGAAGCATAAATCAGGTATTGTCCAGACTTGGCTCATTTGGAACTGTCCCCACTTGATGCAACCGCCGGCGCAATCACCTGATCTAAATGTTATCGAAAATCTATGGGCAATATTAGACTAAAACGTCCGCCAATACCAGATTTCAAACCGGAATGACTTAATAACAGCACTAAAAGAGGAATGATCGAATATAACTCCCGAAACCACACGAAAATTAGTGCGTTCTATGCAAAACAGACTGAAAGCTGTAATTAACCAAAAAGGAGGTCATAACAAATTTTAAAATTAAAAAAAAGTAGAAAACTAATAGTTAAATTTGTATTTTTTTATAACTGGTTGAAATAAGCTGTGACTACTGAAGTACATATATTTTTTATTTTTAGTTTTTAATTTTATAAAAATGAGAAATTTAGAATAAATAAAATCAGTTTCAGTGCAGTAGTTGAGCCCTGAAGATGTCCCATACAAATGGGTACGAAACGTTGGCAAATATACAAGTGGCGCAGTTCCAGTCCGGAAGTCCAGAAGCAGATAGCATAGATAAAATATTTTTTTAAGATAAAAGGGTGTTTTATTAAATCCTACTTAAAATTTTCCGATATCTTGTTGCATTTAAAATTATATCGACTTTATCTTTTTTAAAGAGGGTGCTTGAAATAAGCTGTGATCCACTGCAAGTTAAACGTTAGATATACGTATGTAGAATAGGATGGGATGCATTTTACCATGCCTTTCGAATCGTTAAATAGTTATTACTAGTACAAGGAATTGTTTGTTTGTAGTTGGTAATCAAAATGAAATGAACGCATGCATCAGAATTAAAATAAACCCTGACACTAAAATGTCCGGCTTATATCGAATTTTTCAATAAGGACATAACAATTTTTTTTATTTAAATAAAACACACTAAGTAAGAAATAATTAAAATTAAAATACCTAAATGATTTCCTCCATGCTCTTATTTTGAACTAGAATAACCACACATAAACACAAAGAATATATATTCCATCCTATCACTAAATTTTAATAAAATTCATAGAAAAAAAATGTTTTAATAAACTCCAAAGTAAAAATAAATACCAAAAAACTGAAAAACCTAAATTCCTACTTAAGTTTGTTCCTTCTTTTATTATTATTTTTTTTTCTTGACATCGGTTTCTTTTTAAAACGCTTTCAATTAATAATTTTTCAACGTGTTTTCATTAAACTAAAATTAGAAAAGTGTTTTCAATATTAAAAAGTAGTTAGTATTATTACCGCAAGTGTCACCAATTAGTAATTATTAAGTAAAACATTTCAAACGAACAAATAAATTTAATTTCAAAAAAGCTTAGGCAAACAGCGACATCTATTTTTTATTAGTCAATAAATAAGTTGGGTTACAATTACTATAAATAGTTCGCTATAAAATAAAATAGAAAATTTTATATTTATAATTTAAACATATCAATTTGCGTTATTTTTTAGTTTTTAAGTTGATTTATATACGACAATTATCAAAATTTGAAATTAGGTTAATATTTATATTCATGCAAAGGAATATAGTACCACCAAATTACACATTATATTGATTTAAGGTTACTATTGCTTTTATTAACATACGCTCTTAAATTCAAAATGAATAAGTTTAATTACCTAAGTTGAGGTTTATTGTCACAATAGAAAGTATGTAATTGAAATAATGGTTCTCATTGCACATTAATTCAAACAGATAAGTGTCAGCTTTTTACTGTTATATATAATATATTATTTCATAAGGAGTGAAAACAACATTGTCATTAGTAATGCTGAATTAATTTTCGTGAAGTTCAATAATTTCATTCACCATTAAAAAACTATAAATGCTTAGACCCCATTACATTATCAGAAATTGCAAAGAAAAGGCTCTTATGTTTGCAATTTTACAGTATTGGTCAAAATGACTTTGATTTACCTGACTAAAAAAAGATTATTAGATTTATCTAATAAAATAAAATTGTTGACAATAAGGCAAGAGGTTTCGATCAAATGATAGGTAATCATTGAATTTAACGCATATTTCAAACAGAAGGAATATTAAGACTTGAATTTCTATGGATTAAATGTAATGCAATGAGAATACGTTGGAAAATAAATTATTTGGCAACAAAATTTGTTTTTTTGTTTATTCACTAATTATGGATTCGCTCTATAGTGGAATAGGTAAGAGAATCTTGAGATTACAATGAAAGTTCAAAGCAGTAAAAATAAAACTTACAAATATAAAAAGGGGAAAGCTACGAAGGATTGGATCGTGAAATAAGAAATATATTATTTAGCACACACTACAATAGTTTCAACCTTATTAATCTAATATTTTAATAGAACATATAATTACAATTAAAGTGAAGTTCTGCATATAAAATAAAAATGCGAGACAATTAGATGTAAATATATATATTTATATACATATAGTTATTCTTTTTCGTTTATAAACTTTGCGCTTAAAAAATTAATCCTACCATAGTATTATAAACATATACAAATAACCACTAAAACTGACTACATAATGAAGTCAATAATATCTAAGAACAATCCTCTTCAAAAACCAAATTACTACCACATACTGGGCAAACAGTCTCTTTTTTATGTATAGTCTTAGCATCCTCCACGCCGAATTGAGTCGAACACTTCATACAAGTAAACAAATTCGATATTTCTTTAGGCGGCTTATTATCGATGATATATCGCAATTTCTCATACAGTCTCTTGCGCTCATCCTCCTCCTCGACAAAATAATACCGAGAGGAATTAGTTCTTAGGGTATCGAATTCTAAATGAATATAATTAATATCAGCTTCTGTGATCATATCACAAACAGTCATAGAATCTAAAGTGAATCTGCCCAAACCTTTCATGTTAATTTGGTGTTTTTCGGTTATGTGTGTTTCCGTCACTATCACAATTACATCACCGCCACCTTTAACAGTTGCCGTAAATATATTACTTTCGCCACATTCTAGCTCTTCGTCGTCACTTTGTTCTGTGCTCTCTTCCTCCTCAGTCTGTTTGTGTTCGTATACATCGTCCGTTACTTCCGCTTCCGACTCTTTATTCGCCGTGTCCGACGCAGTAACATAGTCAGTTGTATTATCTGACATAGAGTTATCTTCTTTTATTGTATTTTCAATTGAATTTAAAATACTTTCACCCAAAGGCGTGGAAGACATAGGCTGGTGATGGGCTTCGATAAAAACATCCTTTGGAGTTACTTTTAACGATTCCCTAGCACTCACACCCGCCTCATCGTATAAAATTTTAATATATTCTTTGTGTAGCGTTGCCATTTGTTCCTTATTATCAACAACTTCGGGTGTTTCCGTTTTCGTTTGAAAAATAGGAAGAGACAACTCCAAAGTTTCTAATATATCATCAGCAATCACAGCCTGTCTAACTCTCACGCTTCTGTCAAATGCGTCGCTGGTTTCCACGGAGTTGCTGCCGCTAGAACTCTCAATGTTAAGAACTTTAGGGTGTAACGAACTTATGGATTGTTGTTCTGTTTTACTGAGACCTACATCGTCCAAAATAAACTTAACAGATGCCGTATTCTTATGTAAATATCGAACCGAGCGTATTCTATGTTGCGGATGGTAACTCAAAGGATTTTCTATCAAATTCAGCAATTGCAATGCTGCTAGGTAAGATAGTGGAATTAATAGATCATGTTCTACAAGGCAGTTTTCTTTTAAATCTAGTTGCTGCAGGTTTATTAATTTGTAAACATCTTGGATGTTGTCGATAAGATTATTGTGAAGAAATAAGACCTGAAAAAAATTAATATAAAAAGTATGCTAAATATTGGGCGTAAATTGAGCTATGTAAATATTGGTGAATTTAATGTAGTTAACTATTTGGAGCTATCCGAACTGGGTATAAAATTTCTAGAGATAAAAGGTAATTGCAAACCATTTAGGTCCTGACCGAACTGGGGAGAAAATGTAAATTGTTAACAATACTTTTTCTTAATTGTGTCTTTTGGCAAACAAGCATAAATCGACATATAGAAAAGTGTTTGAATTATTGAAAAAACAATGCTCAGATTTGGACCTTAACTTACATCCACTAAATATTGTAATAGACTTTGAAAAGGGTATACACTGCAAAGTATGGGATTGACCATCGAGTATAAAAATCTAAATAGCGAAATATGAATATGGTTAAGACATATATTTGGGTTAACATTTCCTACTCCGAAAGATGTATGCGACTCATTTGTAAAAGATTTTATGAGTGATAAACCTAATGTCAACAGAGTTAACAATTTTGACAATTATCTATTGCAAACATACATTGAAGTAAACGCGACATTTCCACCTGAAATCTGGGCAGCAGAGACAGCCAGCATACATAGAACCACAAATGCGTTGAATCTTTCCATTCAAAATTGAAAGCTAATTGTTCTTCTCCTCACCTGAATATTTATATTTTCTTGGAAACTTTGAAAAATATCCAGACCGATGCTTACATTAAAATTAATTCTGTTGAAAAATCAAATTATTCGTAAAGAGGTTATAAACAAACAGGAGTTTATTAGCTCAAAAATTCTTCAATATCGAAGTAAAAATATTTCAAGGGATAATTTTATAAAATGTTGTAGCCATAAGTTTGGTAGTATTGTTCTGATAAATTAAATTGTTTTATATACATATTTTGGAATCTAATAAATTTTAAAATAATAATTTCTTTACTTTCACTTTCTACCCAATTCGAACAAAGTTTAAAAGTTAGCATGTAGATAAAAATATTTCGTACCCAATTCGGTCACTGGTTTTAAAATCTACCCAGTTCGGATGCTCCGAACTATTTTGGTAGGTAGCTGAAACTTCATGGAGTAGCAATTTTTGTAAATGATGTAGTGGCTGATAACAATAATATTAAATTTAGTAATCGAAACAACATAGTGAGTGTCATTTTTGTAAATGTTGTAGTAGCAGATAACAATATTAGATTTAGTAATCTAAACAATATATCAATTGAATTACATTTTGAATGTGCTGCTACCAAGTTTAATTTTCATTAAAGTAAAATTGTACTTATTGTAGCATGTACGAGTTGCTCGGGAGATTTTAATATTTCCTTTTTAAAAACTTGAAGAAGCACTCGATATTTCCAGTAAATTAAACAACTATAGAATAGTACTCTTTAATATTAATTTTTCACTGTAACCTAATGAAGTGGATTTGTTTAGTGACTTAATAGAGGCCTATGGTCTTTCGATAACTATTGATAAATCGACAAGGCTTATTAACTGTTTAAATGCAGTAGACGTAAGTAAGACTTTGCAAGTCTAGAAGTAAATTATAGTAGTTTTATCGTTTATAATAGGTTGTTTGATCAATGCGACCCAAAAATTAATATTAATATTAGATTCTGAATATAACTCTGATTTTAATAATTCTATTAATGTATACAAGTAGAGCTGGGATATTTTCCCGCGGGCCAGGATCGTAAAAAGGCGAGTGTAAGAAACAAAGGTGCGACATTGTGATGCATGCATTATTTATATCACTTATGTTTTATTTTATATATAACACACTTGTATTATTCACAGCTGTTGTTGCGTAGCGCAAAATGGATAAGACTGACAAAATGTCTGCATCGTACGTCGTGCTGAAAAATGTTCTTAAATTTAGAAAATGACTGCTCGACATCGACGGATGTAATACACGCCACACGTAATTAAAATAATCCTTAGAAACAAATAATGGATCTATACATGCACTATAACAATTTTTTCTCAATATGGTAAAATGGAAATCTTTATTTATAACACTCTCGAACTTTTCTACAACACACATATTTTTTATGTCACTTGTATGACATAGCAGTGAGTATACATCGTTCACAATTTGCATTGCCTCCACTAACGACAACCCAGTGTTTTGAAATTTTTCTATCAAGTCAAATAAACCTTCATAATTGTCCTAAATTTGTTTTGAATCGGTTTCAATGGAAATATTTTCAAACCTTTTCTGACTTTCCTTAATTACTGCAGCTTCATTAGGTTTGAATCATGAAACTACAGATATCATTTGTTGGAAATTCTTGTAATTATAGAAAGCCCTTTTCAACCACGTTCCCCAACTTGTAAGAATTAGCTCTGGTGGTTCAAGAATACCGAGGAATGGTCTGTGGAATTCTCGAATTCGTTTGGAAGATTTCAAAAATACTCTTTTGGTATTTGAAATTAATACATCCACCTCTGGAATACACCTGCCAAACACTTTGTGCCACAAGGTATAAAGTACGAACTTTACATGTCACATGTAAAATGAGGGGCTTTTACATGTGTGAGGTCTCTAAGGAAACAGCCTACACTACACATTGTCTCTGCACCATCGGTCGTAACATCAAGAGTTGTTGAAAATTGAAATATTTTTAGCATATCTAGCACAACGTTCATAATTGTTTCGCCAGTGAAGTTTTCTAATCTTTTGCTAACAAATATAATAAGAAATGTCTGTTTAAAAGATCTCAAACACGCACATTAATATTAAAAACACAATGTTTTTTCGATCATTGTTTTATAGACACATAACCACAGTTGTTTATATTTTACTACAGCTGTGATCAAGTTTTCGATGTCGTTACGCACACTTGGCATATTGGTCTGTAATGCTCTCCAAGATGGTAGCTGCCAGTTGGGATTGTATTTATTTCAGAAGACATGAAACGGTTGCTTATTAAGAAGATGAAGTCTCAAATCACAGGCAATTATCACACATTATTTTTCTTATTTTGGTTTTATACACTCTTCATATGACTTTTCAAATCGCGTTCGTCCCAGCATATCAACGGTTTATGCCAAACTTTACAGTATATCAGCGCCATTATAATATAAATCGGAAAATTCATCAATAAAATTTCGCACTGCATCAACCAACGATTTTTCCTGACGCATGTCAGGTTCGCCTTGTATAAAGACCCGTTCAGTACTAACTTATAATTCTACACTTTATCTGTTTTGTTACATTGCGCTGGACACACACACACACACACACACACACACACACACACACACACACACACACACACACACACACACACACACACACACACACACACACACACACACACACACACACACACACACACACACACACACACACACACACACACACACACACACACACACACACACAGGGGGCGCTGCGTACTCAATATGAACCTGGCCCGCGGAAGACATCCCAACTCTGTATATAAGTCGCTACAAAAAAAGAATGAAAAATACAAAAAAATTAGCTAAATTCTTTTGCATTAAGTATTTTGTTATGTAGTTTACTTGTAAGCTAACACATTTACTTATAAACATGGGTTCATTTAAAGTCCATAAAGTAATTTTTTCAAAACGGTTAAATAACTTGATTGCTTAACCTAACTTTTTGTAATCTTTTCAGAGAAAGTGTAAAATATTGCTTTCTCTTGAATCTGAGAATTAAAACATATGTATTGGTCACTAAAAAAAGGGAAAGTGATTTTACTTTGTCTAGAATGTCAATGTAATTAACTGATACATTTAAAATATTGTTACAAATATTTTAAAATTTTTTTTTATACATTTAATTTCTTACCTGCAATCGTCTACATATTTGTCCATTAAATAAAGGCACCTTTGTTAATCTATTAAAACTAAGATTTAAATATTTCAGATTTAAGAGGCATGATAAAGAATCAACATCCTCCAATAAATTATTACTTAAATTCAATGTATTTAACCATGGCACATATTTCAAACTATCATCAATTTCCCTCAAATTATTATACGTGAACTTTGCATTCTTCAATTCACTCCACAGATGTCCTTCAGTTTTATCAGCTCCACACGATTCAAGTATATCGCTTAATCTGTTTATACTTCTCTCACATACTAAATACTGTAATTTCATGCGAACAGGATTAATACCAAGTATCTTGTTTACATCGACTTTGCATATTTCTAACAGACATAACTCCTTGAATTTTGATATATCTGTTAATTCTAATTCTGCATCGGTATTGTAATTTCTTGTTAATTTAAGACTTTGCGTTAACTGAACAAAGTCATAAAGGAAATGCAAGTCCCTATATTTTTGATTAGCTTCATTTGTATTGTTCAATACATGGAATGATGCTGTAAATGATTCTCGACGTTCCAAAATTAAATTGAAGGAACTATTTAAGTAGTTCAATAAATCAGTAGTTAATATAAATTTGCAACTATTACTTGATATTTTATCACCATATTGTCTCAATAATTCTGCTAATTTTGATATATCACTGTCCATTGTGAAGACATAATAAAGTTTCTGTAAAACAATAAGCGTTTAAATAAACCTAAAACTGACCTAATACCTTACTTGTATTGTTTCTTTAACGTCCTAATAAAACATAACCTAATTCTTTTGACATTTATTATTATTATTCTAGAAGTATTTATTTACTTTTTATGAATGTAATCAATTGCCAACACAAATATTAACAATTGTTTAATGACTAAATGTTACAAGTTTATTGTAGATATTGTTATTAGCATTATAAGTTGATATTTAAAATTAATTCTTTGAACAAATATCGATATTGAATAAAAGTGATACACAAGATGATAACTTGACTTTAATTTATTTTCGTTTGTATAGCAGCATATATTGTGCCTTCGCGTGCGCGTGAATTTAAGGCTGAACTTTGTTCTTTACCTCGGTCATAATTACCATCCGATGATTTAATTTGAACGCAAGGTCGCGTTGTCGTTAATAATTGTATGAAATTATTTCATAAATGGGAAAACCTAACAGATTTAATGAAACTTTACAAATCCAGATTTTAATGAAACTTTGTCCTAGTAGACATGAATGAAGTTTAATTATGGAAACAGCTAGTTCTAAACAATGAGATTTTGCATTTTCAAATAAAATGCTTAAAATATTTAATACCATTTACAAGGGACAATTCAAAGTGTTTATAGACTCTAATTCTATAATATGAATGGACTGTTAGCAAAGTCAATTAAAAAGGAAGAAAATCTTAATTATTTAATGTGTACTTGATTGTTGAGGTCGTTTGTGAAATTCCATTACACTAGGGAATAAATAAAACGCTGTCTGAATTTACACTAAATTATATATTAACTGCAACAACTTTTGTATAAAGGATATTATAATCTATATTGTAGTTGCTCGATAATGTCCTAACAGATGAAAGTAGTCGCAGTAAATATATTATATAGTTTGAAAATTAGACAAAGTATTTTATTTATTCCTTAGAATAAAAAGAACATTTTCAAACCCATTTAAGTTACAGGTGAAAGAAAAAACAACATTCAACAAATTCACTCTTTATTTGTACAGAATACAAGAAAAACCATGAATACAAAATAATAAATAACATATCGTAAGCAAGGAAAATCTTTAATATAGGCATAGATATTATTCTTATATAAGGTGGAAATAATTCAGTACGAAATATATTACAGATGAATAATTTCTACATACAATGACTACCGAATGAGAAAATATTTTTATGAAATATTATTCGTTAAATTTCATATTTATTATGTTTAGATAATATCAAAAAATAACTAACAAACAAAATGAAATATTTTTTGGTAAATTGAAAAATTAACTGATTTATAAGTAAAAACAGTTGTCTTTCTCAATTTCGAAGGGTAAAAATGTCAATGCAAAATAGTTTTCGTTATAATCTGAATTATGATAATTTGAAAAATGCCTTTTAACTATGTCCATGTATACAAAATCTGATAATCAAAAAATAATTTAAAGTTAACAAACTGTTCAAATTATATTTATATTTATTATTTATAAAAAAAAATTCTCTAACAATGAGTTCTATAGAGTAGCAGCTTGGTGAACGTAAGAAGATTAGATTTAATGCATGAATGAAAATTTTAATGTTTTTGAAGTAATAAAATGTATAAAGATATCTTCACATATTACAGTATATTGTAAGGCGTAAGTTTGTACTTTTTCCACTAACAGTTATTTACTGAAATGTAAAAGTTATTGTAAACACAACCAAAAATTCATAAATAAGCAAGCTGGCAAGAAGAATATATTTCATTTAAGAATTAGTTTCAATCTCAAAATATACAAATAAAAATTAACGAACAAACAAAAATAATCTTAAATTACAACATTACACGTAAACATAAATGGAAACGAATAAATTAAAATACAATAGTTTATAACGAATTCAACCAATTAGGCAATACAATAAGAACAAACAAACATAACAGTGTCAAATAAATTGTTTTTAAGGAAAACGTTTAACATTTGTAACATATTTGTCTCTTTTTATTTAAGATAAATCAAAGTAATTAAACTAATAATTAAGAGAGTGTTCTAATTATTCATCTGTACCTTATTATTTTATTAAATATGTGCAGCAATTATTACATACATTATAACAACGTTTTAGCACTACTTTTAAGACTAGAGAGTATATATACTTAAATATATAACAATAACATGTCTTAATATTCGCATACTTAATGCGTTTATAGTTTCACTATACAATTTCAAGTAAGAAATTTAAAATAGAATATTAAGAATCGTATAATTAAAAGCACTCGATAAGTTTTCACCTTATTCTAATATCGTAAGAATTACAATGTGATTGAGTTATATTACACTTGCCGAAGGACCAAACAAGAATTATATTCTTTAGCGGACGGTGTATATTACAAGCAAACTTCTGATTATCGATTTAAAAAAAAATTAATGTATTGCAACTACCACATATCAAAGAGAAATAATTAAAAAACGCAATAACTCTATTTTGGTATTTTTCATAAAATAGAATGCTTAAAATAGGAACAGTTAACTATGAACGCATTAAGCCCGATGAAGTATACATACATATACTAATATCTGAATAAGTTAAAATAAGTAGTAACTAATATGTATGTGTAATTACAAAGCACTAATCTTCTTTTGTGTTTCTGACAATGACACTGCTATAACTTGGCACATTTTTATGGGACTCTTTGATTTATGTAACCATTTTAACTTATTCAGGCTCAAAGAAGTCATTTATATACTATTCAATCACATTATATACACTGATGTATCTAACCTAAATGGTTTTTTAAATCAGCCACTAAACAAAATAAGTAATATCCAAATATTGGACAGATAATGTATTCATAAATGCGCTTCTGTTTTTCTATTTGATTACAATAATAAAAACAGACAGGTAATCTCGTCTAATCTCTTATTAGAAAAGATGGTCTTGGCGTGTTTGGGACGGAAATGGGATGATCTCTTGTGTATAGCCCCAAAAAATTAATAAATCTGTTTGATTAAGAAAACGTCAAAATACTTGGCAAGATTTTAAATCTTTGATTATCGATAATTTTTCCAAAAACTAATTACCATTCCACAAAATACAAGTGTAAAATTACTAATTTTTGAAAAATTATCAATACAAAAGCTGCTGGTTATAAATTTAGTTGTTAAATTTCTATTCTACCACGTTGTATCAATTAATTTCGATTGATGATGAATAAATTATTAAAAAGCGATTAGAAGTATTTCTTTCTGTTTTAGTAATAGAAATATATAGAAAAAACAAAAAACATGAAAGTAAAAGAACATTAGAAGTTATTAAGAGAAGGAAAGATTGCAAAACAGGCAATATTGACAAGTAGTCATCCCAAATAAATACAAAATAAGCTAACATAATGTTGGCATTTTAAAAACTTACAGTTTTTATGAAATCATTCAACTTTGACGTAGTTATTTGAATTGTTTTTAGTGTGTTCTAGTTTCGAAATAATTACATTAATATATCAAACTTCAATAAGGCTTTACAAAGCAGTAATTGGCACGTTTTTAAAACGATAAACTATGGATTATTTGTTTCCGTATGTCCAAAGGCAAATATATTATATGAAAATTAATTGCACGTTTAGCAGTGAACAATTTTATGCTTTATTTTCAAATGTTCCAAATCTAAGGGTAGTAAATAACAATTCAAAAGTTAGGCACAGAGAAAGGTTATTTTTAACATACATTGTACATATAAAGATTTTTTAACCTAAAAATAGTACAAGTTATGGCTGTGCTTATAGTACAATATTTGAAGACAATTAATAGAGTTATGTGAATAAAAAACTTATTTGGAGAGTATCAAGTAAATTATAAACTTATATAATCACCCAGTGTTTCAATAGGTACTACACAATTTAAATTTTACATTTTTCAGAAAACAAACATAGCGTTATTTCATACGGCTGCGACCAAATAGTGACTTGGTTAATGCAAAAGAAAAGTGACGTTATTTAATAAAGAAAATATGATATAGCAAAGGATCAATGGCAAAAATTTGAAAAATACTGCTCATATAATAAAAATCCGAATATAATTGCTGTTAATCTAATTTAATTTTAATCAGATACTGTGCAGTGTTAACATAAAAATTTGCATTTAAATGCAAGCAAGATGTAGTTAATAAAGAATAATTCAGTTTTAAGGAAAGATGTGTTAATTCTGAATTTTTTACAAGATTATTTTAAATGATATTCACATTCATCTTGAATAATACTAAATAATGTCAGTAATTTAGTTACGTTAATAGTGAATATTGTAACATAATAATAAATTTCTAGTGTATCAAACAAAAGAGAAAATGTGCAGCAAAAAAATCGAATTTTCTTACCAATATTCAACATATTAGTGATGGAACGAACATAACCACAATTAAAAATATTTTAAAAAATCACTAACATTTGTTAATTATCCAAAGAATCGAAGATACTCTTATGCAGTACAATCTTTGCATTTCTACACTTTATTAAGATAGAAAAATATTAGCCTTGTATTAAAATGAATGATTATTACTTAGTTAATATTATTTAATACCATTTATATTGATGAAGTGAAAATCATTGAAAAACGCATGGCATGTCAATGTTAGATAATAATTATTTATGTATGCTCTGCTTTATTGTTCCTTTACAGATTGCAAATAAATTTGGAGAAAAAAATTAGAGTATTTTGTATCGCCATCTAAAATATTGCATAGTCCTACTGAAACATAAGGCAAAACATAACGTGACAAAACTAAAACACACTAGGTACCAAACGAAAATTCATACGAAATTTGGTATTAAATACCATAGTTTTAAAGCAGTGGATATTTGTATCTCCAAAAAACTACATTCTACAGTTAAAATATCCTTTTCAAAATTATAACAGAGAATAGGAGTTGATTAGGCACGGAATCAATTAAATGATATTTCACCTCCTATTGTTATTACCATTCACCTTTCTTCATAGCTTTAAATTGTCACGTGTGTTGTTATATCATAATTTGTAGATAAATCGAATAAAAATGGATGAAATTCATTGGTACTTTAAATATTATTTATTTAATTTGTAATTACTTTTTCGTTTTGAAATACGAAATTATTAAGTTTTTAGTAATGATGGCGAACAAAAATCAAAAGCAAAAATAAAATAAAAACGTTGATATGGATTGTGAAACATTTAATGAAAATGCTGTTCGCAGCTACTTCACACGACATATAAAAAATTGCATTCAAAATTGTATTTCTACCCTAAAAATAAATAAGTCTAATTCTACAATAATATATATATCACAATGATGCTTTCACAATCAGTAAATCAGTGTCAAAATATAAAAAAGCACTACTTGAGCAACGTTAAAATTCAATATTCATATAGTAAATTAATTTCATTTTGTTTTCTTCAGTCTTGTTCACATGTACATAAGTATACATATTCAATATATTATTTTTTCAAATGCAATTTTCACTGTCGCGCTTTCTTTTCTATTAGTAATTCGGTTTGGTTAATTCAGAAACGATACACAACTACTGAGGAACAAGTAATTTTCAACTAACCGGGCGTACAATTCTCTTCTTACTTTCGCCGTGAACTTGTTCACCAAGCACAAGGTCGCCGCACCGGCGAAGACCAAATTATATAACAAGACAATCTTGAAATTTCCCAACCATTCTATGCTACCGAAATCTCCGAGAAGGTCGAAATTTGTGATGCCTAAAAACAGTTTGTTTTTATAAAATGTACTAAGTAAAAAAAACGCAATGTTACAGTAGTAAAAACTAAGAAAATCGAAGCGATTTATACTGTGGTTAAAAAGAAAGAGACAAATTTCTGAACAGACCCTCAAGCCCAAATTACAACGTATAAAATTCGTGAAAATTTGAATAGAAATGTAAATAAATCAATAGTACAGTTACATAATCTACATACTAAAATTCTTATTTTTATGTGTGTAGATAAGATATCTGTTTATAAAACAAATGTAATTTTATTTATTAGTTTAAAAGAGTTCAAATAGAACGTCATTCTAATAGATACGACTATGTGATTTTGTCTGGCTTTCGACCAATGAATTGACCAACTTTAATCTGGCTCTGTTCAGAAATATGTCTTTTTTGAAACACAGTATAACATACAATTAAAACAGATAAGTCATGTAGATAGTGCATCTAATGTAATGATTTTTAAATTAAATTATTGATTAAATACACAGTGGGGAGGATTTGAAAAGGATGCAGACAGAGTCTAGGCCTGACTGACATGGGGTATTTTATTAAGCAAGCTTTTCACGCTTAAGTCTTAGGTTCAAATTCGACACGGTAATTCGAGAAGGGTTTTCGTGGTTTTCTTTCTCGTTTAAGATTAGTGCTGACATGTAATTAGCGGTAAGGCATAGATTATTGTTATTATTCCGACGGCAAATCATTTACCAACCAAATGATATGTATTTCAATTTTCCGATAAAGCTATATTAAAAAGTTATCTCATGTTTAGTTGGTATTTTAAATACTACTATATGGTCGTGCTAATTTATTATTACAGGTTGTGTTATCTGTTTTTGCCATTTCTTTACATTTTTATTTCTAAATATCAAATAAGGTAAATAAAATCCCTTACCACATCGATGATCATACTCTGCATACAACCAAGTTGTCATCATCAGCAGATTGTTAATCAGTGTCGCACGCAGATCCCGTACCAGACATTAACCGTCGAAAGCCACTAATGCATTTGGTTCTACGAGCGGTGTGGGTGTTTGACTTTTTACGGTTAAAGTCTGATATGGACTTGTTTCTGTGCAAGTTTTACCGCGAATCCAGATGTGACAAGGTGTTACAAGACAAGAACTTAGTGTTTTATATATTTTTACAAATAAAGACTTTTCACCAAGTCTTGATTTTATCAGTGAACGAGTTATTCAAATCAGGATAATGTAATGGGTACCCATATATTGTACCTTATCATTGTAGAAAGTACCAATCTTCACAGTGAAAGTGAGAAAAAAAGAAATAACTTTTAATGGAGACTTTGGTTGATTGAATTTATCAAAAAAGGTAAATAAAAACCCTTTCCACACCAATGTTCGTATTCTGTTTACGTATATCGACAACTAAGTTGTCGTCATTAGCAGATAATTGATCAGTGTCGCATCTGGATCCGTGTCAAAACTCGCACAGAATAATATCACAAAAAACACCAAACACACACTGACTTATTATTCTGCGCGAGTTTTACAGCGAATCTAGGTACGACACTGTGATTAATCTGCTGATGATGACAACTTAGTTGTCTAAATGCTTATACAGAATACTAACATTATTGTGGAAAGTGGTTTTCTTTACCTTTTTTTGATTAATTCGATCCACCACAGTCTATATTAAAATTGACCATCAAAATCATTATTTTTGAAGCGTCTAAACCAATCTCTACATATTGTTTTCGACAAAGCATGGTCACCGTAAGTCTACACTAGAATTTTGTGTGCTTCAGTTGCAAATACTTTTTGACTAAAGTAGTGCAGTCAAATTCCCAAATACTCGAAATTTGACATGTTTAACACTATGCAAAAACCACGTTGTTTACACTTCGGTGAAATTGCATAAACAGAATTGATAGCTTGCTTACACTGTTTCTTTACAGATGCGTGCCCACCTTACACTATATGCACGAAGTTCTGCTAACGCCATCGTTTGAAAAAACAACGAGAACTTATTTAACATCCTGATATTATAGTATAATATAGGTTTTACGATTCCAAGTCTAAAGGTCTAATGAAGCAAATAGAATCGTTTAAAGCTAGATCGAATAAACATTTGCATGTTACAATTATATTATGCATTACAGTGTCTTAATGATTAACGTTTTCAATTTTATATTTATATATTGAAGGAAAAATTAAAAAATAGGTCATAATACGTGAATACATAAAAGTAGTTCAATAACGAAATATCATTGCCAGTTGTTTCAGTAAATATAAGTTACGTCTATGACTTATCTGTGATATAATGATAAGGTGTTAATAACAAACATTATAAACAGGTAATTAATGTAATTAAGTAATGATTATTCTCATAGTATTAGTTAAAAAAAAGGTAAAACTCACCTAATATTTTGGCTAACAATGGTAAAGCCGAACTTAGAATCAACACCAGTGTACAGTTTCCTATAATAAGACTGAAGGGGGTGCTATGCGTCCTTGGTCGTATTCTGTACATAGGCGGAGAAGAATAAAGTCCAATAGAAGATGTTACAATCAAATATAATATCAGCACTATTTCCAAGGCAGCTCCCAGTGGACCAAGCATCGATAAGGAACTTATTCCCAATGTGAATTGCTGAAATTAACATTTTCATGACATATTTTATATGACTCTGATTAAGGAATTTACTCACTCTAGAACTGTGTGGTAAAGCTTTAATACCAATTAACAATTCTATAGTATTTTGTACTACAATTAAGACAGTAATTCCAGTCAGACCAATCAGCAGAAGCATTGCTATCGGATAAAGGACGTTTCTTCTCAGTGAAGACGTTTTCCGTTGTTTGTCCAGGAGTTTTCTTTTAGTCTCTATTTCGGTCAGTCTAACGCTTAGGCCTGATTGTAATTCGCCGTTTCTCAATCTCAGCAGACTGTTTGGCAAATTGTACTCGTCTCGGATTACCGGCCTGTAATCTAAGGACATTGGCACAGGACTTACGTAGGAATTTCCGGTGCTCTGGGCGTGTTTGAGTCTTCTACGAAGAGACTCCTCTTCCAAAGCGCATGCGAAATATTCTTCATTTATGTCACGTAGGAATTTAGGCTTTATCAGAAATTGACCGACTACATCAAATAGGCGGACGAAGCCAAGTGGTGTACATACTGTTGGGTGGAAGAAGAATGTGAATGTAGTTTTTAATGTATTGTTTAGAAAATGTACCTGGATCCGCGGTAAAACTCGAACAGAACAATTCTGCAACAACTTTCCTCACTAACCACCAGTTCTGTGCGAGGTTTACCGCGGATCCAGATGCGACGCTGATTGTCTGTTGATGACAGCTTAGTTATCGAAATTTCATACAGAGTACGAACATTGTTGTTCGATGGGGTTTTATTTACCTTTTTTGTTTAGTATAACATTCTGAAGAAGGGCAACATTACTGGCGTATTTAAGTGGAAAAATAAAGAAGAAAAACAACACTAAGTACCAGCCGACTCTTTTGAAACTATTACGGAAAATACTTTCTTCTAAGACAAGATCGACAGCAGTCTTGAGGATGTTCATTGTGAAAGCGGACGAAATATCGGTAAATCAAGTAGTATCAAAGACGTGGTTCCAATTCAGAAGTCCAAAATAAACTATACACAACGAACAGGTTTACAAGCAGATTAATCCAAAAGAAAAATTTCCATGAACATTTCTTCGGCCTATGCCCTACTCACCAGATTTAATCTATTCAGTCTGCTATCTGCTTTCGGATATGAGGAAGTAATTTATATATATATATATATATATATATATATATATATATATAATAACGAAGTTATCGAAAACAAAACAGTCCATGAACTAAGACATGAACAAGACTAATGGAGAAATTGGAATTAGATTCTTGAGGAGATGCTCAAAATAGATATCTCTTAATAGATTCTGCATAAGTGTTATCAAATGAAAGATTAGAATAAGTTGTGGTTATCGAAAACAATTTCAAAACACTCTAATCCGACATTTTAGGGGAAAGATAAATAGTGAAAAGTATTTATATAATTAAATTTGTATCCATTACATTTGCTGCGTCGACTACATACATACATAATGCCTATTTTCTTAAATATTGTACACACGAAGTAAGCAGTCCATTAATATTTAATTACTTTTTAATATTGACACAGTCACGTTCAAAATGACACACAAGGTCTTGTCTGTTTTAATACGTGTAAAACTGTCCTTTGATCTTTGGTTTATTTATTAACGCATTGTCAACACTTAATAACTACCTTCAACCGGATTTTTGTTTCTTGCTTTGTCGCGTCAATATACACATAACAGAAAAATGTTTTTATTTTATTTTCTTACACTATTTTTTTCGTGTAGTTTCATAAAGGACAATAACAACTAAAAACACATATTTAACACTTACCTAACAACATCAGTACACCAATGAACGATATGCAAGAGTATAAAAACGGGAGATGATAACTCCACAGATCTGTAATAACATATTTATATTTAGTAATACATAGCGCAGACTGAAAGTGCGAATACGTACCTAAAAGTGTTTGAATACTGGATTTTTCCTTGTCAATAAAAGACGAAATTACATATGTTAATCCGAGTACAGCCAGAGAAAGTAAGGCTAAAACCACGAAAGTTTCGTATGCTCTAGCTACAAGTTTTTTTCTGTGGCCGAACAGGCCCTCTGATTCGGTGAAAAGATAGGCGAATGGCAGTAGTGCAAAAAGGGAAAGAAAGGAAAACAGAAACACATAGTTCCATAGACCTGGAATTAAGAAGAAATATTGTAATTTAATTTTAGTCCTAGATATATCTACTGGAAATAGTAATAATAACAATTAACGCTAATTAGTATTACACCCGCGCTCATGGTTAGATTTAAGATATTTGGCTGTAGGCATTCACGTTAAAACGAGAAATAAACCGGCGAAAAACCTTTAGTAGTAATAATAATAATAATAATAATAATTCAAACCTTCATATCCTTACTTAACGCTAATTAGTATTACACCCGTGCTCGTAGCGTGATTTAAGATCTTTGGCTAAGTATTCATGTTAAACGAGAATGAAAGTCGCAAGAAATCTTTTCAGATAACGGCTTATAGATTCAAATCCTACGAGTTAAATAAGTCAATCAATAGTAGTAAAAACAGTGACTCATATAGGTAGATATTGCTTACTTCCACGTCCAAATAGACTGACATTCTAAATGACATGATTTTATATTGGTGATTAACAAAGAAAAACGTAATCAGATAAATATGATCGAAATGTGTAATAAAATCACATTAGGCGCCTGCCAATCGAATGAAAACATTTCATTGTCGGCTACATTTATCTCTTGCCAATTGCTTGCAAGACAATAAAATTCAGAAACATCTATGCCCACGTCGGAGCCAAACTTGCATGTTTATTGTAGTTCCGAAGTAAAAATACATACAAAAAAAAAACATTTTTCATTTTTAAGTTGGAGTGTGTTTATTTACATAAAGAAACACTTAATACTACTACGTATACGCATAACGTTACAAAATTTGCAAGGAAGAGAGAATATTTCGTAAATAGAATGTAACACAATCTCAGCAGGGGTCATTACTGCATTGAAACTGTTGCGTGCCCGTAATACCTTACTTAAAATTTAATTTTTATATTTTGATCACATTAATCTCGTTCATAACTAATTTGTTATTACGTGCGTTGTCTTTTATGTTTTGCATATAAAACTGAAATAAAACAGTAGATAGCTTTTAAAGACTTCATTGTTTTTCGAAGTATTCTCCACGAAGATTAATGCACTTTTGCATGTACTCGAAACTCTGGAAGCAGTTGTTCCGCTCGGTTGTTACTATGATGCCCTCAAAATGTCGTTTTTGAGGACATCGACTGCCCTTTCTGATGACTGGAATCTTTGATCACGCAGTCCGTTCATGATTTTCGGAAAGGTAAAGAAATCGTTGGGACTTAGATCCGGACTGTACGGAATATGGTCCAACAATTCGACGATTTGTGCGTTAAAAATTCAATTGTCTTGCATGCTGTGTGCGAACTTGCATTGCCTTGGTGGAGGATGATTCATCGTTTGGGGTTGATTTTTCGAAGCTCAGCGATGACTCGCGGCAAATGGCTATATACCAATGGGCAGTAAGTTTTTTGATTTTATAACGGAATTGTTGCTACATGACCTACTTTCGAGACAAATGTCGCGACCTTCTTTTTGGAAATACTTCCGAAAACGGATGACTTTCGTCGGCTTTTTTTCACATTAGAACACCCGGACAGACGACTGGCATTTATTTTCTGGCTCGTATGAGTAAATCCAAGATTCCTCACCATTGACAATGTTGTACAAGTTTTTAGAGTTTCCGGCGTTGAAGCGATTTAGAGTTTTTTGACACCAAATAGAACTTCGTCAGTATTTCATTGAGACCATTTAAATGCTCTAAAATACATTTACGAAGTTCCGGAACCATTCGTTTTTATCATATATCCAAAGACTAAATAATGCCATTGGTATTCTCAATTGATCTGCGCGGTCGCCAGTCATATCGCCCATAATATCTGGGACACGATAATTCGAGGGGCTGGTATGCTTCGTAACCCTCCAATAAACTTACGACAGCTACATGATGCTCTACAAGTTGCTTGTGATGAACTTATACTGGAGTCCATAGGATATCTATGAGAAGTATGCATTAAAAGCATAATTCATTATTAAATTTTTTTTATAAATTAAATCATTTAATATTTTCAATGCAGCAAACATTTATACAAAATTTGCTTTAAAAATATATACTTTTACTGAGTCATTCGTCCTTTTTTGTCACATAATATACATATGTAGCGATTCAATACTTTAATTTTTAATCCTTATAGGAAGCAAAATATTAATTTGTTATCTCTGTTTAGATATGTACGCAACTCATGAGAAAATACAACAATGAAACAAAACATCTCTTAATATATGATAGCCTGTAAATTTTCAAAACGAGATAATTCTTGTATATAAATAAACTAACTTTGTAAACAACAGCTAACAAAGGTATATATATATATATATATATATATATATATATATATATATATATATACAGTCCATTCGGTTAGAGAATGATACAATACGTCATAATTTGCATATTTGGATTCTGCACATTTAACATGTTTATGAGCTAAATTGTACATTTTAAAATATGATTTTTACACCTTGAAAAATTCAAATATCGACCTGTCGAAATGTATGATACTAAAATCAAATTTCTATCAAATTTCTCAAAAATTATAACAAATTTTTAAAATTTTGCAATTAAAACTTGTTCTTTTTACTTTGTTTCATATTAGTAAATGTTATTTTTAAATTTTTCTGTAAATATTTTACAGCGATAACAATTTTAACTCCTAACTATTGCTTATTCTAAAAGAAATCATTTATATACAGTCTTTATGTTATCATGACTATGTTATATACATCCTCTTTAATAATATTAAAGTACTATTGACCTATAGCTTTAATAAAGAAAACTCCTACAGTTTCTTTGTAACCTATTTTTCCCACATACCCCATTATAACTACTACTACTAACACTATCGTATATATATATATATATATATATATATATATATATATATATATAAGTAAGTAAAATAATTAAAAGCACTAGTGAAAAGTGAACATATATTTATTATTTACATATACATACATACATAGCTAATTACATATCTGACAGTAGGATTAGACGTCCACTCTTCTGTTAAAATTTTCAATGTCATTTTGACATAATTGAGGCTCTATCTCACCAATGACACGAGTAATTTCATCTTTTGAAGCAGGAATTGATTGTGGATTGTTTTTATAAACCTGACTTTTCACATAACCCCAAAGAAAATAGTATAACGCTGTCAAATCACATGATCTTGGTGGCCAATTAACATCACCGTTTCTTGAGATTACACATCCGGAAAATTTTTCTCTCAATAAATCAATTGATTCGTGTGCAAAGCAAGGTGTAGCGCCATCCTGTTGAAACCACATATCCTCTAGATCAATATTCATTAATCTAGGCCACAAAAATTCGGTTATCATCTGACGATATCGATCACCGTTGACAGTTACAGCTTCACCAGCAGCTTTTTCAAAGAAGTAAGGTTCAATTACACCACCTGACCATGTTTCACACTAAACAATAACTCGTTTAGGATGCATAGGTTTTTCATGAATTATTCGTGGATTTTCCTCATCCCGGATACGGCAATTCAAATTCCTCAGTTCAAAATGTGCCTCATCGTTCAAAATTTGTCTCATCGGAAAACATTATTTTTTGAGAAAAATCAGCTGGTTATTCATTGATGAAATTGTCAAATGATCTAATGGCTTCGGTTCCTGTGTTATTTGAACTTTATATGCCTTCGGAGCTAAATCCTTGTATAAAATACGTCATGTTGTTGATCTAGTAAGTCCAAGTTGTTGTGAACGTCGTCTAATGGACATTTCAGGATCTCTAGCAACACTTTCACGAGCCAAATCAATATTTTCTTGTGAACGACAACTACGACTGTATTTTTCACTTTTTTGATCTTCCATAGAATCGGTCTCTTGAAATTTTTTAATAGTTCGACCAATAGTACTTTCAGATGGACGATTATGTAAACCATAAGATTCATGTAATTTTCTAAAAACTCTTTTCACAGAACACTGATTTTCATAAAATAATTCAACAATTTGAACGCGTTGTTGTACCGTGTGCGAAGCCATTTTTATAAATGTCATACATCACACTTTTTAAATGCCCACATACCAAGGCAAATTCAGTTCGCCATCTATATTTTATTTATTTTTAAAAAAAACCGCGCAATTTGAAACACCCTTTATATAAACTGGTGATTCGTCTATATGACCTCCTTTGCTTTTGATAATGGCTGCACACAATCGCAGCATTCTTGCAATTAGTTTTGTCAAGGTATCTGGTGTTATCCGGACCCATGCTTATTGCAGCCTTTTTAACAAATCAGCCTCCGATGTTGGTGCTGCTTTCCGAAACTCCAGATCAAGTTCATCCCACATTAACTCTATGGAGTTCAGATCGGGGAGGCTGTTCCATAATTTTGATAGGTACCAATGCCATTGTTCTTTAAAATGTTTCGATACTGTTCTTTCTTTAATATTCCCTCAACCTTTATAATATCACCCACGACCGTACCACCAAAACAACCCCAGATCGTCACAGAACTACTGATTACAGTACTTCTATAATGATCTGGTTGTTTTGGTGGTACGGTCGTGGGCAAATGTATTGTTTCTACAGTTAAACATGGGTTCACTTGTAGATCTCCAAACGAAAACGCGTCTTCATGAACCGAAAATCTCAAACTTTGATTCATCGGTCCACAAGACTTTATTCCACTGTTCAACTATCTAATGCTGGCGTTCACGAGCCCAGTTTAAGTGTTTCCTTTTATTCTGTATGCGTGATAACGGTTTTTTCATCGCAATTCGTTCGTACAAACCTGCTCTGTACAAGCAACGTTTGACTGTAGTTACGCTTATAGACTTTCGACGGCCTGCACTGATTTTAGCAGCGATTTCTGTCGATTTCTTTTGCTAGTTACCATTATTGCACAATCTTCAACAGAAGTTGTCGCTCTGGGTTAAATTTTGGTTTATTGCAGATAATAAAGTAATTTACACAAAGTCACTTATGCAGCATTTCTGTTGGTTTAATGCTTTCCCTATACTTATTCAATTTTGCAAGAATGAATTTCCTAGATGCTGTGTTGTATAAATAGTTTAATAAAATATTAGTGTCCAAATATTTTTGAACAATAGTGTATATATATATATATATATATATATATATATATATATACGCGCACAAAAGGGTCAGTAATTTAAACTAAATTAAAATTCCAAGTCCACTTAACAAAACTTTTTTCAATTCGATTGATTTTATTACAACATTGACTTCACAATTGTTTACATTTTCCGAGTTCAAACAAAAAGACTATATTACCGCTTAATCTCAAGGATACCTCGAGTAAGTACAGCCTAAAAATAACCACAACATCTGTTTTACAGTTTAATTGTGTTCTAAATATACATATGTATGTATAGTCTATAAAAAATACAAAGAATGTAACTTTGGAGTAGAAAATTGATTAATATGCAATCCCAATACGAAGATATCAATAATTCATGATACCGATTATGCAAAATCTGCGTTGTATTATTAAATATCTTGAACGCAGGCGTACCGATAACGACTTCCTCTTTGTGCAATATGTACAATGTGTTGGCAACTTTTTTACAGGGTTAAAGTTACGCATACTAAAAGAGAATTCTTAGTATGCGTGGCTTTTACCCTGTTGCTTTCCTAACAACGAATTACAAAAAACAAATAATTTAGAAACTCCTTTAACCCATTCCTAGCCATTGTACCTGCTTGAGTACAGAAAAAAGGCAATATTTAAATATGCATAAATTTTACGATAAGTGAAATTACACAACGTTTCTTTTGGTTTTGCATTGAACATAATGTGTTTAAAAACCACACAACAACAAAGTGTTTAGAAATAGTACCGTTCCTGTATATTTTGTTTAGTTTTAATACCTTTGCGTCAATTTTGCAAATATTAGCTAGTAGTGGAGTAAAACCTGTTGTATTATTGGGTTGGCAACTAAGTACTTTCGGTTTTGTAGTATAAAATAAAACACTTTTTTTTAAACAAAGAATAGTTTTTAATCAATTACATATTTTCCATTTTGCTCAATGACCTTTTGCCATCTTTCTTTCAGTTGCATGATTCCGCGCTTATAAAATTTCTAGTCCTTATCAGCAAAAAACTGAACCAGGTGCGAGTGAAGGTCATCGTCATTTGTGAAAGTTTTACCATTCAAAGAATTCTGCAAACTTCAAAATAAATGGTAATCAGATGGTGCTAGATCAGGGCTGTATGGGGGAGCCAAAGATGTGTGAGGCCTTGCATTATCTTGGTGGAAAACTACACCTTTCCGATTTGACAATTCTGGCCGATTTTCTTTGATTGCTTCATCCAGTTTTATTAATTGTTGACAGTAAATATCAGAATTGATCGTTTGGTTCCTTGGAAGCAGCTCAAAAAACACAACACCTTTGTAATCCCACCAAACTGACAGCATGATCTTTTTTGGATGCAATTCAGCTTTCGATGTGGTTTGAGCTGGTTTATCGTGTTTGCTCCATGATCGTTTTCGAACTATGTTACTGTACAGGACCCATTTTTCATCACCAGTGATGATTCTTTTTAAGAAAGGGTCGGTTTCATTTCGTCTAAGGTGCATATCGCAAAAGTTGATTCTTTGTGTTAAATGAATTTCTTTCAATTCATGAGGTACCCAAATATCAAGCTTCTTAACTAGCCCAAGACATTTTAAATGTTTTTCAATTGTGTGCGATACATGTAGCCTCTCCGCAACCTCTCGAACAGTTATATGACGATCCTCTTCAATTATGACTTTGATTGTCATCATCAACTTCAGTAGGCCGACCTGAACGTTGCTCATCTTTGAGGGAAAAATCCCCAGAACGGAATTTTTTATACCAATTCTGACACGTACGCTCTGTTAAGCAATTAGCACCATAAACTTCTCATATCTTTTTGTGAGCCGCAGCAGCTTTCTTTCCTTTACAGAAATAAAATAGTAAAATATGTCGAAAATGTTGGTTTCTGCACTCCATTTAAAATTAACCCACAACTAATAGTTTTAATAAAAATCACGCACTACTTGCTTCTGAAGCTACGTCAATGTGACTAGTATCACGCGACAAACAGTAAAGTACAGCACTAACATACGTTATACAAAAAATAAAGCAACGCTCTCTATCAGTAAAAACCGAAAGTACTTAGTTGCCAACCCAATATAATAAGTGTTTGTTATAGTTTTGCATAGGGGAATAACTGTGTGTCCAATTTATAAATACGTGAAAGATAAAAAACTAATTGGAACGACGCTGGGTGAGTAGAAAAATTGGTGTACCCAATTGAGTACAATGGCTTATTGGGTATGCATTTTTTTTAGATTTTTGCCCACAAAAAATGGAATTTCCTACTATAAAAAGTCAAGATTTTACGGCAGACATTTCAATACCTTGAACTGTGCCTTGAATTATGTTGAAGCTGAGGAAGATCACCACGAATTTGAAATTGCTATTATTCCTCCAAGCCCGGATTATAACACAGATGAAGAAGAAATTGTCGCCGAAAATATTGAAGTTGACCGTATACCATACGATGTGCCAGGTGAAATAGAGGTATTTTGTGGCAGCGATAGCGAAGACGATATTCCACTTGAACAATTAAACCAATAAAAAAATAATAAAATTTCGAGGAAAGAAATGGTGGTGGCCGCTTTTTACCATAATGTTGAGTTCCGTTGTGGTCAATGCGTGGAAGTTATATAAAACTGCAAACAAGTCCCAAATAGACCTGTTAGAGTTTCAGCGTCATATTATTCGCTACTATCTTCGAAATTATACGCAGAAATTGCCAACTTCGAAACTCTCGCTGGCACTTGGTGTAGCTACTATTGCTGGAAACCACTTCCCCAAGAGAATAAAAAAACCTTTTACGATGCCGCAAATGTCATAGTAGAATTAGATGGATGTGTGAACAATATGACGTTGCACTTTGTCTAGAAAGGGAGTGTTTTAAAATATATCACACTAAAAAATAAGCATACTAATTAAGCCATTGGGCCGTTTGAGTACAGCTCCAAAACCACAGTTTCTGAATTTTTTTTATAATTTTTTACTTATTCTATGTTCCTTATGTATATTTTAACTAAATTAAATAAATGAATTAAACAAGTTTTCATTTTTATGCCTTGGTTTTAATAGGTTAAGATGGCCAACGCATGAACATACATACACACTGTTACACTTCCCATATATAATAATTTTTTATATATTTATATTTTATTTAAATTATTTAATTTGTGTGTTACAATTTCCACTAATTTTATTTTTAATTAAAATATATTTTTCTATATGCTTATATTTATATTCTAAATTTGACCTATGGTCATTATTAATTAAATCTTGGCTACAGAAGAATCCGTTTTTTTTTAAATTATGTACGAGTTGCTGTGTTCTGATATACGGTTGTTGAAAGTTCTTCTGTTTATCAATCACATTCTCCACATATCGTCAATATTTTGCGGCTTAGCAGCAAATACAGTCTCTTTCAACTTCACCCATTAATTTTCAATGGGGTTTAAGTCAGACGATTGTGCCGGCCAACCCAAAACGTGAACATTATCTTGAAACCATGTTTTCGCTTTACGAGAAACATGCTTCGGATCGTCACCCTGAATATACAACCATCTTAGTAGCATTTCTTCCTCTGCATATTGTAGAAGCACAGTTTGTAATATGTTCACATAGATATCAGCATTCATTTTGTCTTCTATCTTGTGTAAAGGGCCTATGCTATACCACGAAAAACACCCCCATAGCATGATGCTTAAGCCTCCGAACTATATCGTTTGGTGTACTGGGGTTGAAATGCTATCAGTGGTGGTCTTCGTACATGTTGTTGGTATGCACCGGAACGAAATAAAACTATTTTCGATTCATCAGACTACAGTACTTTACGCCACTTTTTTTCGTCCAATTCTACGTGTTCATTAGCGAACGACAATGTACTTTGTATTTGCGTTTTATTTAATAATGGTACCTTCCTAGGCCTTCTTGCACACAACTTTCCTTTACTCAATCTTCGTCTAATAGTAGAGGTGCTTGTACAAAGGTATAACTCACTTTTAATTGCTGTCGAACTTATGAACAGTGTCTTCTTTGTACAAGTTATAATGTTTCTGTATTCTCTAGTGCTAGTTTTCTTTTTTCCACCACGGTTTTCTTTCACTTTTCTCCAGTTCTTAGGGTTTACAAACATTTACGCAGGACACGAGAGCGTATTTTATATAAACTTATAGCTTTTGCCTCTATTGAGAAGATGGAGTATAATTGCTCTTTTTCCCAACGAACAATTTTTGCTCATCCCATAATACAACAGAAATGAATAATTAAGAAATTGTTGAATTATTCAGAACCGTATACATCTACATTTAATGCCGACAGCTATGGTCCTGCTATTGTAATGACAAATAACAGCGCATGACTAGAAATCTCAGTAATTCCCCCTCATATTCGGTACTTTACCGGAAACCATATGTATTCAGGGATTTTAAATAATTTCAATATAGCTACATCAGAATTGTCCGTTGTAAATGTTATAAGTATTAGTTTAAGACTGCTATTTTTGTGCACGTGATTGTATATTTAACTATCTGTTAGTGTAAAGCATATTATAATAGGTTAATTTTGCTCAATGGGCTATTTAAAATTGTAGTTTCTAAATATACGAGGGAGCGTTTTTATATTCGCGGAATGGGGGACAAGGGGTGGAAATAAAAAAACCAAATTATTTTTCTTTTTCAATATATTCACCTGCAAGACGGATACATTTTTCACATTTTTCAATTAATTTATTTATACCCTCATAAAAAAATGATTTCTCTTTATCTGCAAAATACGCCGAAACCGCCTCCTTGACTTCATCATCGGCAGTAAATTTTTTACCCCGCAGCTCTTTTTTCATTTTCGGAAACAGGTAATAATCACTCGGGGCCAGGTCTGGGCTGTAGGGTGGGTGATTCACAATTTCGAAGCCCACCTTATGCAGGGCAACTAACGCAACGCGGCTCTTGTGGACGGGCGCGTTGTCGTGCAGAAGCAGAACACCTTTTGTTAATTTTCCCCGTCTTTTCTCTTTAATGGCTTCTTTTAGTCGCTCTAATATTGAAGCGTAATATTCTCCGGTTATAGAAACACCTTTATCTTTATAATCAATCAACAATATTCCTTCCGAGTCCCAAAATACCGTTGCCATGAGTTTCCCAGCTGATTGTGACACTTTAAATTCCTTGGGAGGTGCTGTGCCCTTTTTATGCCACTGCATGGAGTCTTGTTTGGACTCAGGTTCATAATGATGAACCCAAGTTTCGTCTCCAGTAACAATTCCACTCAATACACCATCCTTGTCTTCATTACAGAGGTCCAAAAATGCACGCGAACACTCTACGCGCTGTTGTTTTTGCGGCGGCGTGAGCATTCTCGGCACCCATCTTGCGCTGACCTTAGACATGCCGAGATGATCGTGTAGGATTTTAAAAATTGTTGTATCGGATACTCCAACCATTTTTGCGAGTTATTTCTTCTTTAGTCGAGCATCTTCGAGTACAATTTGTTCAACTTTTTGGATAAGTGCTGTCGTGGTCACCTCAATGCTCCTGCCCGGCCTCGGGTCGTCTTCAAGGGATTCCCTTTCTTGTTTAAATAAACTATGCCACTTGTACACCATGGTTTTTCCTGGACAAGAGTCGCCGTAAACCAATGACATCTCATTCATTATGGTCGCGACTGATTTTCCTTGCCTGGTAAGGAACTTTATAACGGCACGATATTCGATTTTTTCCATATTTCACTTTTCACTCCTGATTATGTTACTTGGTTGACGATAGCTCAAAGACTAACTGTCTAATAACAATGAAACTTCGTATTTATACTAATCATGAGTCGCTGCACAGGCCACGCCCCCAATGCGCCTACTCACCCCTCTACAACCCGCTCATTCCGCGAATATAAAAACACTCCCTCGTATTTCTGCTAATAGTGAACTTAAAGGGTTCCCCATAAATAAACCTCCCTTGTTATTATACAGAATATTATTAAATTGAGAATAATATCAGTTTATGCACGTCTATAAATCGAGGATTTTATTTTTAATTATTGTATTTGTATTATTTTTGTATAAAAGATTATTTTTCAAACACATTCTTCTTGTGCAACACTGGAGAATAAGTTTTTAACGTTGACTAAGATTTGAAATATCTGGTAAATTACTATCTTCAATTTTATTTACAAGTACATAAGTATTTTGATACTATATTTTGATGTGAATTTGTGATCGCTAAACTAAAAAAATACCAAAGAATAACAACTAATGAAGATAGCGGAGAAATAAGTTGCCCCGCTACCTCTTGTCATTATTGGAGTGCATCTAATTCATCAATCCATCCTGTTTATCTAATAAACAGGATGGATTGATGGAGTTGTGTACACAGAAACATTTATTATTTAAAAACCAATTTTATTTACATGTTCATAGGTATTTTGATGTGAATTTGTGCTCATATATTAAACTAATTAGAACAGATAAATTGAATGCAATCGAAAGTAAAAATAGAAAAAAATTATTCCTAAAAATTTACTAAAATACGAGTTACAAAAATAAAACCATAAACGTTATTAAATGTAGTCATAATAAATATATCTTATAGTTCAAGGATTAAGCATTTTGTACAGCAATTTCTTTTCCTGGTTAAGTACACTTTGCACTTAATGAATTTTAAAATGAAAGCCATTATCGTTACATTATTTATTTATTACTTTCGCAGTTTCAGGCAATTACTTAAAGTTTGCAGTGTCAACATTATCTTTAAATTGTCAGCATATAATAAGACATCAAGACTTGATCAAATGTGAAAGGTTATTAATATGCAAAGGAAATAACAGTAAACACGGCATCAGTGTTTACGTACATCGTCTAGTATGTGTGTACATAAAAAGAAACCTTCTGTCATCTCTTAAACAAATTTCCGTCTATCTATCAAGTATGCTAGTAAGCATTTTCACAAACCCAGGTTATACACTACCGTCAGATAATTTTAATTGCAGAAGGAAATAAAATATTTAAGTTAATATATTGAAATTTTATCCAAACTAAAATCATTTTACATATTTGCACGTTATTTAACCGAAGTATTTTCTATGAACGAATGAACACCTTATTTTCTATTTCAAGAAATAATATTCAGGTAAGCAATATAATGAGGGTGTCATGGAGATTATCCCTTACTAGAAATTGCTTATTGTATGGTTTATTACGTGGACGTAATAGCCAGTCTTTACCTGATATTTGCGCGCTTGTAAGGGTATATTTTATGTCTATTACACAGTGAATACTCAGGATTTACGTTGTTAATGAAGTGTCAGCAAGTGCTATCGAGTGAGCGTATTTTTTTAAATTGTGTTCGAAACATGGCAAGGAGAAAACAACTAATTTTTGAACAAAGGGCAAGAATTATTGCTTTGCACGAAACAAGGCTTTCTAATAGAGCAATCGCCCGAAAACTAAAAGTTTCCGAGTATTGTGTTCGTCAAATTATAATGAGAATGGCAGAAACTGGCCAACTCGGGGACCGAAAACGCAGTGGACGGCCGAGTACGACTACAAACGAGAAGATGAATATCTAAAATTAATGTCTTTGCGCAATCGTCGCCTTACAGCCTCGCAAGCCACGGTTAGCGTAACAACTAAACGCCGTTTAGCTGAACTTGGACTTAGAGGTCAAGTAGTAGTAAAAAAACCACGTCTGTCTGCATAACATAAAAAAAAAGATTGGCCTGGGCAAGAACACACCGGTACTAGACTGTCGAAGAATGGAAACAAGTCTTATGGACAGATGAATCCCAATTTGAAATTTTTGAAAATAAACGCCGTACTTTTGTTCGTCATCGTGTTGGGGAGAGGATGTTAGATGAATGTGTGGTTAAGAGTATGAAATATGGTGGTGGAAATCTGATGGTTAGGGTTTGCTTTGGAGGTGGGCACATCGGAAAATTGGTGCAAATCACAGAAAGAATGACAAAAGAAGTCTATTTGAGTACATTGCAAGAGCATGCTCTTCCGTCAGCGACAGAGCTAATGGGTCCGGGGTTTGTTTATTATCAAGGTAACGACCCCAAACACACAGTAAAGATTGTAAAAAGGTTTTTAGCCGACGAAACTGAAAGAGGAATCCTTACATTAATGGTTTGGAACTCTATCGATGAGGAATATCTCGACCGACGCAGCTAGAGGTGGTTACTTTGACGAAAGTAAAATATAAGCTAGCTTATTATAATATTACTTAGATTAATAATGTCAATTGCTTGAATTGTATGTTAATTTAGTATTATATAAATAAATGTGCCTTGAAAATAAACAGTCTCTTTAATGTCATTGCGCAATTAAAGTTATCTGTAGTGCGATGAAACTTATGAACGGTAGCGTATACCCCGAGTGTCCAATGACATGATTGCCACAGCTTAAGCATGTGGTACTAAAGCAATTTCAAATTAAGGAATTACCCGACCTGACGTATAGATGACAGTTGTTTGAAAACAATGGCTGTGATAGAAAGTAACCTTACAAACTTGGTTTAGTATTTGTTCAGCAGCCATCAATAGTGAATGCGCTTAGTTAGTTTGTAAAGATGGAAAAAATTGGTCACATTCAATACTTTCACTTGATAGGCCTCAGTCTAACCAATATCAAAGTAGAGATAGATTCTACTCTGGGGGTGCTGCTTCGTTTACAACCGTAAAATATTGGGTGGCAAAGTTTAAACGAGGCCGCACAAATTGCCAAGACAAACATCGCAGTAGTCGACCAAATGAGGTGACTACGCCAGAAATTATGAAAGAAATCCACATAATGGTATTGGATGATCGCCGACTGAAAGTGAGCAAGCTAACAGACATTGTAGGCATTTCAAAAAATGCTGTACATCGCATATTGATTGAAAATTTGGACATGAGAAAGCTGTGCGTAAGATGAGTGCTACAATTACTGATAATGGAACAAAATCGAGACAAAGTGTTTTATTTATTCCTTAATGTAATGGAATTTCACAAAATGACGACTACAACAATCAACTATGTGAAGTTTTGTTTCATCAAGACAATGCATTAACTCACAGATCCGTCATCGCAATGGCCTAAGTCATAGGTTCCCAAACTTTTCAAATCCATGACGCCCTTAACGTTCAGACTATTTCCGACGGCTCCCTACATATGAAGCAAAAGTGGAGATCTGATAATTTTAAGTCTAAATTCTTAAATTTAAATAAATTCTATGCTATGATCTCTAAATTTAACTTTTAGATTTTTTTAAAAGACTTTAATTTTGTTTAATTACTTTGTGAATAGTTTATAAAATTATATTTTTAATTTTCTTTCGTTTTGGCGAGGCTGTCGCGGCGCCCCTAGAGACTCTTTGCGGCGTGTACTTTGGTAACCCCTAGCCTAAGTCAATGAGTTAAAAGTTTAAATTGCTTCCTGAGGCACTCTATTCGCCAGATTTAGCCCTCTCTGATTATTTTCTGTTTCTGAACTTGAAAAAAATGGCTCGGTGGTAAAAGATTCGCCAACAATGAAGAGATGGAGTCTGCAGTTGATGGATGTTTTAAAAACTCAACAATTATCATTATAAACAGAGTATCGAAAGCTCTTGAACATCGCTGGGAAAGGTGTATCGAATTAAGAAAAGATAATGTAAAGGAATAAAGATATTTTTCCCAAATTTTTTGTTTTTTGTTGGGTCGTACTAATAAAAATAAAGACACCTTTGTATAAGATATTGCATTACACGTAACACAGCCCTTCATTTTCCTTGTAGAAGAAAAGATCTCATTAATATGATTCTAAGATTAGAGTTTATAATCAATAATTAACCATGGGTACTAAGCTTCATTATAACGAGCCAATGTTTTAGCTTCAACTGAATACTTATTCGATAAAACTTATTTTTAAAAATTTGTGCTCGTTCATTTACTATTGCGTTACTGGGGATAATATTGGAATTTATTATTTAAACAAATACATCGTTAATATTAACCATGAAAATGTTGAAGTAAAAAAAAAACTGAAAGTACTAATTTTAACATTTTACAAAGAGGATAACGGAGATAACTGTCAAAAGTTATAGTTATAGTTGACAGTTATACAAGTAACGCGGTTCCAGTCCGGAAGCCCAGAAGAAGATACGAGATAGTTTGACAAGTAGTGAGAATGACACATAGGTGGCGCTCTAATTGGTAAAATAAATGCACTGTAATTTAGGTTGCCTATTTATATGTTTACATTTCGATATTTAGATAAATCGGTTGATTAGTTTATTTTTGACAGCTGATTGAAAAAGAAGCAACACGTCGTTTTGTTAAAATGGAAAAAGCAGAGTATCATACGGTGATTAAATACTTCGTAATTAAGGGTATGAAGACTACCGAAATAAAAGATGAGTTACGGGAAATATTAGGTGAATCTGCTCCATCATCCGCCACAATAAGTAGATGGGTAAATGAATTTAAACGTGGTAGAACAAGCTGTGTTGATGAAGCGCGCTCTAGAGCACCAAAAATCATGACTTCTAAGGAAATGATTATAAAAATCCATAACAGTATTACGCAAGATCGACGACTTAAAGTGAGAGAGATAGCAGACATGGTAAACATTTCAACAGAACGCGTACACAACATTTTAACGAAAGAATTGGGCCTTTCTAAGCTTTCGGCAAGATGAGTGCCGCGATTGCTTACGACTGATCAAAAGTTCACTCGTTTGCGCATTTCCAATAAGTGTTTGGACCTTCATAAGCGGAATCCGGTTGATTTTTGTAGGCGATTTGTTACTTGCGATGAAACTTAAATAACAGTCTCGAAACAATGGTTAGAACGTGGTTCTGCACCTCCAAAGAAAGCGAAAACCACTATATCGGCCAACAAGGTGATGGCATCAATTTTTTGGGATTCAAAGGGCATTTTGCTCATTGATTACATTCAGAAAGGTGCCCCAATAAATGGCCAATATTATGCAGAACTTCTACAAAAATTAAATGTTGAGATTCGTGCTAAACGGCCAGGAATGGCAAAGAAAAAGATTCTGTTTCACCAAGACGACGCTCCCTCGCATACCAGCGCAGTTGCGATGTCCAAAATCCACGAGGTGCATTTCCAATTAGTACCGCATGCGCCTTATTCGCCGGATCTAGCCCCTTCCGACTTCCACCTTTTTCCAAAATTGAAAACGGCACTAGGTGGAAAGAAATTTTCGTCTAACGACGAGCTTATCATCTTCGTAAATGAGTATTTTGCAAGCCTTCCGGAATCGCATTTTAGAGATGGCATAAGGACATTGGAGCACCGTTGGAATAAATGTATTACTCTTTTAGGAGAATATATTGAAAAGTAAAAATTATTTTGTATTTAAAAAATTCCTTTTTCTTTTCCGTTCTCACTACTTGTCAAACTACCCTCGTAGTATGAACCACGATCGCGGAAGTCTACGTACCAGAGGATAACGGAGAATCCATCGTAAGTTGCCCCACTACCTCATATCATTATTGTAGTGCATTTAATTCATCAATCCACCCTGTATGTTTAACAAACATTGTAGTTGTGTATACAGAAAAATTAATTATTTAAAAACAAATTTTTTTGTACAAAGTGCGGTTTACTTGATGTATATTTCTTCACTTCTCCGCTTAAATTATCATTTGAAATCTTTGGCCGTGACCATAAATAATCATAGCACGTGTACGTTAGAATCAGAGCAAGGTGCAATATATTCCACACTAATAGCGAATTAACATTCTCTTTAAAGCGAAAACACGTAAAAAAGTTCTTAAGTTTCACTTTCTTGTTCATTATCACGTACGTATGTGTTCTTAGATGACTATCGAAAAATAAGATTCGAGTTAAATCAACAGACAATTCAGGAAAATGAAAACAGTTGACAAACAAATTTGATCAGTTAAATTCCGTGGAAATTTATCGAAAATATTTACACGGCGAACATGAAAACAGAGTGATTGCAAAAGATTACGTTTAATCGGATATATTCTATTTAAAAAATTGGTTTTAAATAAAATATATCCGATTAAACGTAATCTTTTGCTTTCTAAACTATTATAATTAAAAAATGTAATTCTTTTAACTCACGCCGACCTATAATTAAATATAATAATAACATTTCACTGTAGTGTATATAAAAGTAGATAAATTGCTTTAATTCACACCTAGACAACAATTATTAGTAATTGTTTATACGATAACTGGCAAATTTTGGATTGAACAGTTCGTTTCAATTTATTTTAATTTGACTAAATAGAAAGCATGTACCTTTATAGTACCCATTGGTGTAACAGTGCGATAATGTAAGGATAATGTAAATGAGATTCAGCTACCCTGAGCCGTAGATGAGCAGGGGTGTATTTTGTAATGTTCTTGCAATCGTATATTAAGCGTACCGAAAAGTCTTGCCCGTTTCGGTTACAACGAATTTCAACAAGTATGCTCATATTCATTTGGCACATATTTGGCTCTCTCTTTTTATCACTGAATATATACATAGTGACCTAGCAAATAAACTAAAACAAAGATGATTCATGTTAGTATTAAGTGAGACACGATCTTGTACCCATGGCTACTGATAAAGTTTATTTACCCCACAGTATTTTGTATTCTAACAAGGAAGAAATGATACAGAAGCGTGTAGAAATTTGTAGGAAGTGTTTGGTGAAAGTACAGTTTCTGATAGAAAATGTAGAAGATGGTTCAAAAAATTTCAAATAGGTGATTTCTTTTCCTTTCTTTTCTGATAAGCCAGGCGCTGGGCACCATCTTTGGTCGACAACGATACTGTCAAGACCATGTTAGAGCAAAATCCTTTTTTGACAACATCGGAGATTGTGAAAAGGCTCAACGAGCCATTTCGTATCATATTCCAAAATTAGGATTGGTGTGGAAGTATTCGAGATGGGTACCACATGACTTAAGTGAAAAGAATTTGAATGATCGAGTCGTCATATGTACATCTCTGCTTGCACGGACCAAATCGAACCCTTCTTGAACCGGATGATAACTAGGGATGAAAAGTGGATTACCTATGAAAACATCGTAAGGAAAAGGGCATATTGTGATTACGGAAAATCTGCCCACTTCACTTCTAAACCGAAGTTAAGCCTGTGTAAGAGAATGTTGTATATATGGTGGGAGATTAGAGGACCAATACATTTTGAGCTGTTGAAACCGAACGAAAAGTTAAATTCGGAGAGGTACTGTCAGCAATTGGATAATTTAAAAACAGCACTCCAAAAAAAGAGGCCGACGATATTCTATAGGAATGCCGTCATACTGCTTCATGGTAATGCCAGGACCCATACTCAGAGCTAGGCTAGGAAATTCTGTGGCATCCATCATACTCCGCGGACCTAGTGCTCTTCGATTATCACTTGTTTCTGTCCATACAAAATTTTTGCAGGGAAAAAAAGGTCAAAAACGAAGAAGATAATAGACAAGCACTGGTTCAATTTTTCGCCTCTAGGGATAAGGTATTTTTCTAAAAATGGGATATACAAATTGCCATCACGCTGGGCAAGAAGTCATAAATATGATAGAAATTATATTATTCAATAAAGTTCATTGAAGGTATGAAGAATTTAAAATATTTTGTTTTATTCTAAAAGCGAACAGAACTTTCCGGTAGACATGATCTAAAACTCTAATTAACTTGTAACTAATTATAAGCAATTGTTTGTATAACAAAACGTGTTAATGAATAGATACTTACTTTGTTCTTATTTTTAGCTTTTTTATTTTTACTCTGTCTCAAGATTATTGGTTTCTGCACCGCTTTGATGAGATATGGGTCAAGATAAACATATAAAAAAATCAAAGTATTTTCCGGCTTTAATGTAAAAATATCGACTCCAGAATAATTCGAAACGAACTTTATATATGTTTCAATTCTATCTTAAAACTTTGTATGAGGTCTTTAGTATAACACATCTCTCTTGAATATTGTCTGTACAACCATTTACGATATTTACTATTAAAAATATTATGTCAATATTTAAAAAGAAATTATCTGACATTTTAAATCTCTCTATATTTAATGACTGTTACATAAATTTTTCTATTATTGAACTTTTTTTTAAATAAAAGATTTTTTAATATAACTCTATATTGTAAATTAAAATAAATAAAACCTTTTTTATTTATCACTGACAATAATCGTTTTTAAATAGTTTACTCACTTTAAATAAATTTAATATCACTTATGTATTTATATCTTATTATTCTCTTGGAATCAACACATTAATCGTTAATTTACTTTTAATGTCGTTGTAAGTACTTTTTTATCATTCCACCACTATTATTATTTTTAACATATTTCTTTTTGTTTTATTTTAAATACCTGTTTACTAGGCAATCAACTAATGGAGAATCTCCAATGAGAATTAATAATAAACAAAGAAATAGTATTCCTTCTTATTCTTACTAACGGTTAGTGTATTACGAGGATAGTTTGACAAGTAGTGAGAATGACACATAGGTGGCTCTCTAATTGGTAAAACAAATGCACTGTAATTTAGGTTGCCTATTTATATGTTTACATTCCGATATTTAAATAAATCGGTTGATTAGTTTATTTTTGACAGCTGATTGAAAAAGAAGCAACACGTCGTTTTGTTAAAATGGAAAAAGCGGAGTATCGTGCGGTGATTAAATACTTCGTGATTAAGGGTATGAAAGCTACCGAAATAAAAGATGAGTTACGGGAAACATTAGGTGAATCTGCTCCATCATCCGCCACAATAAGTAGATGGGTAAATGAATTTAAGCGTGGTAGAACAAGCTGTGTTGATGAAGCGCGCTCTGGAGCACCCAAAATCGTGACCTCTAAGGAAATGATTATAAAAATCCATAATATTATTACGCAAGATCGACGACTCAAAGTGAGAGAGATAGCAGACATGGTAAACATTTCAACAGAACGCGTAAATTTTAACGAAAGAATTGGGCCTTTATAAGCTTTTGGCAAGATGGGTGCCGCGATTGCTTACGACTGATCAAAAGTTCACTCGTTTGCGCATTTCCAATGAGTGTTTGGACCTTTATAAACGGAATCCGGTTGATTTTTGTAGGCGATGTGTTACTTGCGATGAAACTTGGATACACTACAGTACATCCGAAACTAAACAACAATCGAAACAATGGTTAGAACGTGGTTCTGAACCTCCAAAGAAAGCGAAAACCACTTTATCGGCAAACAAGGTGATGGCATGAATTTTTTGGAATTCAAAGGGCATTTTGCTCATTGATTACTTTCAGAAGGGTGCCACAATAAACGGACAATATTATGCAGAACTTCTACAAAAATTAAATGCTGAGATTCGTGCTAAACGGCCAGGAATGGCAAAGAAAAAGATTCTGTTTCACCAAGACAACGCTCTCTCGCATACCAGCACAGTTGCAATGTTCAAAATCCACGAGTTGCATTTCCAATTAGTACCGCATGCGCCTTATTCGCCAGATCTAGCTCCTTCCGACTTCCACCTTTTTCCAAAATTGAAAACGGCACTAGGTGGAAAGAAATTTTCGTCTAACAACGAGCTTGTCATCTTCGTAAATGAGTATTTTACAAGCCTTCCGGAATCGCATTTTAGAGATGGCATAAGGGCATTGGAGCACCGTTGGAATAAATGTATTGCACTTTTAGGAGAATATATTGAAAAATAAAAATTATTTTGTATTTAAAAAATTCGTTTTTCTTTTCCATTCTCACTACTTGTCAAATTACCCTCGTATGTTTAATTATAAATCATTAATTCCTACTTATTCTCTATTTCTTCTAGTCCCATAAAATGTGTAAAATTAAGTATTAAAATTTACCGGTATTACCTTAACCCTACTTTTACCTACTATCATCTAACTCTTCATAATATTATTTATAATATTTGTTTGAACTCTATGCATTTTTAACTTTATATACATACATATTATATATATATATATATATATATATATATATATATATATATATATATACACTATTTGAATTTTATATTTTACCCATATATGTAAATTAATTGTAAATGTATAATTTCTGAAATTTCCCTGGTAAATGATCTTGTATTCATCTCTAAATATTCTTTTCTATTAAATTAACAAGTGTTACCAATTCCTACTGTGATTATTTTGAAATTTATTGTATTTCCTAAAATCTTTTTAACATTTCCTTCTGTTTCCCACTTCTATTTAATGCTAATTTAAATTATATTAATTGAAACTTATTTAGGTCTAACAAGAATTAACGATTACCCTATGTACAATGGTTACCAATACTATCTGATAATATAAGGTTTTACTTTATATCAGGTATGGGCAACCTTTGACATGTTGTGGGCCAAACTTTAATGTGCGAATACGTTCGAGGGCCGCGTTTAAAAGTAGTGTTTTAAAGTGGTGTTCATAATTTTTAGCGATAGATATCAGACTTCAAATAATACAATGTCTCGCGGGCCGGATCAAATCTTACAGCCGGATCCAGCCCGCGAGCCGGTTGTTGCCCACATATGCTTTATATCGACACAAAGACATATGTTTTTGTAATTTTTGTTTAAAAGTCCATGTATCCTTTGTTATATTACAACAAGCAAGTAGATATTTAGAATTAAATGTAATAATACGTGACACATTGACATTTACAAAATTTAGGTCTGTTCGAAAATTCATTATATATACAGAGTGTTCTTAAATTTCGTGACTTATAATTTTGTATGCTTTATTTGCTAATTATTTAAATTAATATGTCTCGTTATTATTAATATGTCATAATAATATATATATTATTATAGATCTATTTCCAAGATATTTAAGCACCACATTAGATTGCGCCAAAATATTATAGATAAATAAATATTTTCAATAAAATCTCACGTTATCTTACAACAAATATTATAATCAAATATTGCCTCATAAATCAGAATTACAAATTGTTTAAAAAAACTGTTTCATTTACTTATCTTTATACATAATACTTTCTATATTTATATATATATATATATATATATATATATATATACGAGGGTGACCGTTTATATTTCGAAAATAGCAAACAAAAAAAATTTTTATCGAAAATAGTTTTATTGCTTTTGAAAATATTCTCCTTGAAAATCAATGCACTTTTCCATTCGTTTAAACCAATCCGAAAAGCATTGCTGCCACTGTGAAGGCGGTATCTCCAAAATATGAGTTTTGAATGCCTCAACTGCCTCTTCCAGCTTAGAAAACCGTTGACTACGAAGTTTATTCTTCACATGTGGGAACAAAAAGAAATCACAGAGTGCTAGATCATACGGTGGATGGCTCATCAATTCAATGTTTAGCCCGGTCAAATATTCAATTGTTTGAACCGACCTGTGAGAGCTCGCATTGTCATGGTGCAGAATGATCTGTCGTCTTCGGTTTGTTTTCCTTATTTCTTCAAAAACTTTTGGCAAACAAATAGTTGTGTACCATTCGGAATTGACCGTTCCACAACTCTCTAAAGGCACGGTTGTAACGTGACCAGTTTTTCCGAAAAATCGAGCGACCATTTATTTGATGTGCCTCGAGCGCGAACAACTTTTGTCGACTGCTGTTTACTATCAGGCTCATGCGTATAGATCCAAGATTCATCATTTCTGACGACTTTATAAATGTTCTTTGAAGCACCGTCATTGTATGTTTTGTGCATTCTTGGCACCAATCGATGCGAGTCCTTTTTTGAGCGGTTGTCAAATTATGTAGTACCCAACGTGAACATAGCTTCTTAATGGATAAATGTTCTTGCAGGATCCTATGCACGCTGGTGCTACCTAAATATGCCTCGATCTCCCGGTATGTCACATGACGGTCTTGCATTGTCAATTCGGACACTGAATTAATGTTTTCCGACACAACAACATTTGTGGGACGACCTTCACGACATTCATCATCCAAAGAACGCCGTCCAAGTTTGAAGTCACTATATCAATGATATACTGTAGTTTTCGATGGTGCTTCGTCACCATATAAAGAATTCAGCTCGTCGATGCATTCTTGTTGAGATAATCCACGCCGAAAGTTATGAAAAATAGTTACATGAAAATGTTTGCGAGTTAATTTCATTTTTTCGCTGACATAAAAATGTCACGTTATTGTCAACAATAGAAATAGCCACCGGACAATAAAACTATCATGGTAAATATATTGTCAAAAATGATAAACTTCACAATGCAATCATCAGATCCGAGGCACACTAACAGTGTTGCCAGTTCCCGAAATATAAACAGCCATCCTCGTATATATATATATATATATATATATATATATATATATATATATGTATATATGTATAATTAGACATTGTGCTTGTACAATGTAATTACTAACTTTTTTTTTTACAGTAGATGGAGAATATCACGTGAGACACTGTTTAGATGTAGTAGAAAACAATACATCAATTTCTTGCAAAGAAAAATAGGAAACTACATTATTTGCAAAGCTTTTCACTCCAATATGCATCTAATATTTACGAATGCTTAATCTATAAAAAATTAAAACATACGTGATTCAGAGTCGCCTAAATTTCAGTATCCTTTACTATGTCTATCTGTTTTATGGAGATTTATGCGGAGTGATAACTGTGTTATTATATCTCTAATCTAATTTCCATTTAACCGATTACTCATATCTCTTTAATCGATATAAAAATAATAAACAATGAAAATTTCCATATTAATATATTGTAAATACTAACAATTTGAGAAACGTGTCATATAGGCCCTACACGTGAATGATTAGGATATACCTGTCTTCATGAACGTACAATTTGCGGAGAAAAACTTACATTTTTTGTCTTTTCGCATTTAAAACTTGTAAAATTATTTTGGCTGTCCTCTTTAATACGTCAGAGTTAATTATTTTGATTTTCGAATTTTGACTAGTATCTTTGTTTTCCTAATTTTTTACACCGTGGTTAATGGTTGTCTGAATAGCACGTATTTGTTGTGATCCATTGCTTCAGTATTAATAAATGACTTCCGGGGAAGGTAATACTGTGGCGCTTTTTAGATCTTTCTGTTCAGAGAGCCCTCCCTAACTCTTCAAGATATTAATATTAGTTTAGTGCTCTACAAGTCAATTATAAGATCTGTATGGTATAAGGTATAGTAGGGTAAGGTCGAATAAGGGCTTGTGATGTAACTATCAACTATACTTGGTAAAGGCGTGACAATATTTAATGCCATAACATACCTTACCTATGATTATAAATATAAAAAACAAAAAATAAAAGTTTTAATGAAATGAAATTTGCAACAGCAATGAAATAGTTTAGTTTTAATCCAGCCTGTTTGATGGCATTATAATTAATGCTTGAGATGATTAATGTTGTTTGAGATTTTTTTTACTGTTTCAATTTTTCGCAAACGTCCGAACTTCGGTGAACGGTAGTGTATATTGCGAACGGGATACACGGGATATACGTGTTAGTAAAATGTCGATTGCTGATTGGACTTTTAAAGGAATCGATGGTGAATTAGAGATTAATCAATGAGTTAATAAATTAATTGGGAAAAGTATTTTTGAATGATGTATCACACGACTTGCTTTATGTAGTCGTTACAACAATAATAGAAAGTAATTGGAAAGATACCTATCAGATTTATTTAGATATAATTAGCAGATTGTAAATATTATTCTTTGCAAAAGAATGAAAGTTTGAAGCGTAATCGTAGTTAGAAATCAGATAAAATAAAACTACACTGAATGTATTACTACAAAGAATATTCTAGAAAACGAACTACGTACATGCGAAAGCATGTGATAGGTAATACAGTAAAACCTGTGTTAACGGCCACCTGACTAAAGCGGCCACCTGAGTTTCAAAGTTCCCCGAATCGACTATAAGGAAATTCCCATACACAAATACCCGTTAATTACGGTCACCTTTGTAAAACGGCCGCGGCCAAATAACCCAAACTTTTACGGCCTATTTTCATAGAAATTTACCTGCCAATGTCGGCCGGACTATTTATGACATGTATATCTTTATTGACGGAAATACCTAATACAAATTGTCGGGGTTTCCTATTACCTGGTAGTAATTCACCCTTTTCGATTTAAACTTTATTATTCTAAAGGAAACAATTCAGTTTAAAGTTGTCTCCGAATTCGAAAGGTTCTTAATTAAGTATGTCGCAAAAAAGAAAACGTTTGTCGCTAAAAGACAAAATAAATATAATCGCGGAAAGTGAAAAGTATGCGTTAAGTTCGCGAAAGTTGGCCGAAAAATATGGGGTTGGAAAAACACAAATTAACGATATTATGAAAAATAAAGGTGAATTAAAAAAGATGGTCGAGGAAGGTGTTAACATGGAGCTAAAACGAAAATTTCCGAAGTCGGAAGGATTGGCAGTGGATCAAGTCGTCTACAATTGGTTTTGCAAAGCCAGAAATAAAGCAATTCCAATATCTGGGCCGCTACTTAAACAAAAAGCACTGGAGACAGCAAGCAGTTTAAAGATGGAAAATTTCGCAGCATCTAATGGATGGTTGGAAAGTTTCTGTCGGCGACACAGTATAACTTTTAAATCAATTTGTGGTGATTCCGCAGAGGTTAATTTGGACGATATAAAAGACTGGAAAACCAAGTTACCGTTGATTTTAATAAATTATTCTCCTCGAGATGTGTTTAATGCCGACGAAACAGGTCTTTATTACCGCGCTATGCCAAATAAGACATTTGCATTAAAAAGTGAGAATTGTGCAGGGAAGAAGGCAGCAAAACAACGTTTGACTGTTTTACTATGTGCAAATATGGAAGGTGAAAAGGAAGATCCATTAATAATTGGAAAAAGTAAAAATCCTCGCTGTTTTAAGGGTAGTCATGTGGACAAATTACCCTTAGAATGGGTTTCTAACAAAAAGGCATGGATGACAACGGATATTATGACAAGATGGCTGCATAAATTTGACAATAAAATGAAAAAACAAAATAGAAAAGTGCTTCTTTTCTTGGATAATGCCACTTCACATTCTAAAGTTCCATTAGAAAATGTTAAACTAGTCTTCCTGCCGCCAAACACCACTTCGTATTGTCAGCCCTTGGATCAAGGAATAATTCAGAATTGCAAATTGATTTACCGAAATTTTTTGATTAAAAAGCTTCTAACGGTTATTGACAATGAATGGGATTTTGAAATTTTTGAAAAACACATAAATTTAGCCAATGCACTTGTATGGATTACAGCTGCTTGGAAAAAGGTATCTCCTGCTACAGTTAAAAAATGTTTTTCCAAGGCCGGATTCTCTGATGTTATCCAGGAGGACACAATGTTTGATGAAGAAGACGAAATACCCCTTGCCCAGCTATATCCTGCAGTTCGTAACGAATTTTTGATGGATTTAGATGAATATGCTTCTATTGATCGTCATGTGCCTACAGAGAGCCCTAACTTCAGTATTCCAGAAATTGTTGAAGATTTGTGCAATAATGATGAAGAACATAACTCTGATAATAGTGACCTGGACGAATGTGAAACTCCAAAATCTAGTTTATCTAGTATGAGTGAAGTGTGTGCAAAATTAAGAGACATACAAAATTATTTATTGTGCAATAACAATGGTGACATTTATATGGATGTTTCTAAAATTTTACTTACATGAGAAGCTGCAGTTTTTAAATCGAAGCTAAAAAATGTGAAGCAAACGAATATTGAAACATACTTTAAAAAATCCTAATAAATTGTGTTTTTTCGAATGAATATATTGTAATAATATGTACATATAAATATTTTATTAGATGTCATATTATCTATAATATGTAAATACATTAAAATTTTAGTTTTTCTTACACATATTTGTATTTATATACTATTTACTTTAATTAATAAAATAAAGAAAGCAAATCCTAGAATTAATTATGTATTTTATTTGTGAGACGAAAAACCTGTCAATTACGGACACCTTTATATAACGGTCAATATATTTTGCTTTTTGGGTGGCCGTTATTGACAGGTTTTACTGTATTTTGGTGAAAAAGTGGCCTTAGTTTATATTAACTAACAAAAAATTTCTCGTTGGACATATTTGTAACATCACAAAGGTGGTCTTAAGTTAAAATTACTAGAAAGTTTTTGAAATCGATGTATTAAAAAAAGCTATTTAAAAACATGATAAAAATATTATTAAACATATACGAAGCGTAACACTAGTTTTTTAGTAAAATTATTATTGAAAAACCGCACAGACATTTCATAAGTTGCACTTTCAATTTAAAAACTTTAAATGCAACAAAATTAATTACGAAATATTAATATAATTATAAAGTTTATTTCTATGTAATGTTGTATTTTATGGCCTACAAAACACCTAACATTTCTACATTTTTCAGTCGGGTAAAGGAAGTGAAAATATTGAATATTGCTCAAGCCTGTTGAAATATTCTATTAATGTAATCAAGAAGAATTATTATCTAGCCGTGACAATCAGCAACTTTCACAAAGTGCGGATGATTGAAGCGACAAATATTTGCTATAACAATCTAGAAGTTTTTAGAACGTCTCAGAGGGAGCGAAGAATTACTGAAGCAGAAAGAAATATATAAGGAATTTACTAGAAAAAAATTATGGAGATTAACAAACAAATTATTTATTTGACTGTATTATGAAACTTAATTTTGTAAAGAAACATAGAAATGTCGCGATTGTGTTCTTAAATTAGGCAACAGAATACAGTTCGCTACAGGAATTATTTAATAAAACAAAAAAATTCGGTTAATTAAGAATCGAATAGAAAGAAAAGGAAAAAAATGGAAGTAAAATATAAAAATATATTAAATTACATACATTATACATTATACATTATAGTCCACAAATTAGCCATTAAAAATACACAATAAGATACTCAATATCGCTCACATATAGAAGATTTCGAAAGTGGAAGTCATGTACACTACCGGTCATATTTATTTGCCCACCCTTAGTTTTAGCCAAAATTATTAAACTATCAAATGTGTACTGAAAATTTATTTATTGTACCAATACAATAGTGTAAAATAAACATAAAATAGTTACATTTTTTTCTTGTATAAAAACTCTATCATTAATTATTATTAAATTTTGCTCTCATCAATGTGCCCACCTTTATTTTTGATAATTGCGGCACATAACCGCGGCATCCTTTCAATTAATTTTTGCAGTGTATCTTCTGTAATTTGTTCCCAGGCTTCTTGAAGTTGTTCTCACAGTACAGTGGTGGATGATAGAGCACGTTCCCGAACCTTCCGGTCCAATTCTTCCCAAAGAAGCTCTATTGGGTTCAGATCAGGACTTTGAGCTGGCCATACCATTATAGAGATTTGCCCTTGCTCTTCTAGTTGACGCAATTAATCGCCACACAATCTAGAAGTGTGTCTCGGATCGTCGACCTGTTGAAATACAAAGTTTTCGCCAAGAATCCTTAGTCCTAAAGGAACAGCGTTATTTTCTAAAATTTCCTTGTAGCCTTCTTTTCTTAGGATTCTCTCAATTTTGACGAGATCGCCTACAGATTTTCCACCAAAACGCCCCCAAATCATTACTGAACCTGCTCCATGTTTTACGGTAGGCGCAATACATTCTGGCAGTACTCTTTCTCCTGCGGATCTTGTTACGAATATTCGCCTTTTAGTATCGAAAAGTTCAAACTTCGATTCGTCTGTTCACAACACATTATTTCACTGATCAATCGTCCAATTCTTATGTTCTTTAGCCCAATTTAGTCGTTTTATCTTGTTTTGCTTTCATAGTAGTGGTTTTCGCAGAGCAATTCTTCCGTATAAACCCGCTTGCCTTAACCTTCTCTGTACCGTGGACACACTAATTGGTTTAGCATGCGCTCTATTCCTTTCAGCAGCAATTTCTGGTGCTGTTTTTCGTCTATCGCGTCTACTTATCCGTATTAGATGCCGGTCATCTGCAGATGTCGTCGCTTTGCATCGTCCAGATCTTCTTTTGTTGGAAAATGTACCACTTTCTTCAAATTTTTTAACGTTATAATCAACGGTTCTGCGATTTAATCGTAATTCTTCTGCAATTTCGCGATTACTTTTACCCGTACGATGATAAGCAATTATCATAAGATTTTCGTAGAAATTCATATGGCATTACTTCCACTTACTTCCACAATAATATTGTTGAATAATTATAATACAGATTTTTCGAAAGATAATCCGTATTTCAGGAAACACATAAAATTGGGGTGGGCAAATAAATATGACCGGTAGTGTATGCTTTAGTAAAATCTTAGATCGTACTGATCGCTGTTGACATTTCAAAAATTTATACTCAACAAGATATTAAAAAACTCTCACAGGTCGTACTTTTGCAACGATTATTAAACACCAATGTACATAGCATTTTCAGGCGTTCCACTAGTCTTGAACCTAGGCCCACTCGTGTTTGGCATATTCATTAATGTCTTGACGAATTTATATTCTATCCCCATATGTATATCTAAATTTATTCCCATATTAATACCAGGTTGTTCAATAAGTTTTGTCATTCGATAAATGATGGCGCCGCTATTAAGTTCGTTTTCTTTTTCTAAAAATTATACTACTTTTTTATAAACAGGTGTCAAGTTTTCTCAATTTATATTTTCTCCTTTGTATATTTACAGGTTGACGTGACACAGTATTTTTTTACAATGGAAAGAAATGAATATCGTGCAGAGATAAATTCACTTGTTAAAAGTTTATAAAAACTCTCACCTTCAATTAGAACAGTAGAAAAGTGGGTTTCTGAATTTAAAGGTGGTCGTACAAGTCTTGGAGACGATCCACGTGAAGGCCGTCCATAAAGTGCATCAACACCAGAAATTGTAGCAAAAATAGAAGGTATGGTTTTGGAAGATCGTCAATCAACCGAGAGAGATTTGGTAGAAGTCCTATGCATCTCATTAGGCAGTGTGAGTAATATTTTGGCTGAAGTTTTGGGTTTCAGAAAACTGTGTGCAAAATGGGTGCCGCATTTGTTAACAATGGAACAAAAACACATTCGAATACGACTTTCTCAGCAATATTTGAAACATTTTAGAAAGAATAAACACGATTTTATGCGTCGTTTCATCATGAATAAGGCTTGGATCTACCACCATGATTCTCAATCAAAACAAGAGGCTAAGTGGTGGGAACCCGATACTTCGGCTATGAAGCGAGTTAGGGTCCAGAAAACCGAGAAAGTGTTAGCATCAGTTTTTTGGAATGCGAAAGGAATTTTGTTCAAGGATTCCCTCCGAACTGGTAAAACATTAAACTCAAATTATTATAGTAACCTGGATATAAAAACTCGTGAGAAAAGACTTGGTTTACCGAAGAAAAAATTATTTTTCATCAAAACAGCATACTCTCTCACACAGCTCAAAAAAAAACATCGCATAAATAAGAGAATTAAAATACGAATTGCTGCAACATCCATCCTATTCGCCATATTTAGCTCCCTTTGACTTCTGGCTGTTCTCGCATCTCAAAAAATTCATGCGTGGAAAACCATTTTCATCGAACGAAGCTGTGGAAGCGTATTTTGACAGTCTTCCGGATTGTCGCTTCAGAGATGGAATCCACAAATTAGAAGATCACTAGAACAAGTGTATTGAAGTTCAGGGAGCTTATATTGAACAATAAAACGTATTTCAAAACCATAAAATGGTGTTTTTCGTATCTAACGACGAAACTTATTGAACAACCTGATAATATGGATGGTTGCTACTTACTTGAAGTCAATTTAATTCGTTGGTAATGACGGAATAACTACATAATTCTCTACCAAACTAAATGAGTCGTTAGTTATGGTAGAAGCTTCCCAAGGACAGACAAGTAATGAGTCTGCTCGAGGTTAGCAACAGAATATCAGATTGATTCGACTGCTTGTTTTTATGTAATAACGCCACATAATCCCGAAGTAGGAAGGGTAAGGATGTGTTTGAGAAACAGTACTACGTGTCAATTCGATGTACGCCTAAGACAAGGACAAACTAACACTTGTGTCTATACCGATCGCAGGTGAGAGTAAGATAGATAGATGATGTGATATCATAAAAAATGTGAACCAGATAAGAAGCTTAATTTCTTACTGTTTTAGAAATGCATAAACAAATAGTAAATACGAAGACTAAAATATTAACGAAATGAAAAGATTTTTATAGAAACATACAAATGTATACGTAAATAAGCCAATGTAGAAATACAATTAATCGGAAATTGGATTATACCCTCACAATGAAGATATGCAAATATACATAAACAGAATAAATACATATGCTGTACATGATTTTCAAAATTGAAAGAAACAGCAAAATTAAATATACGTAAGGTGACAATTGCACTGTAACACTATCCTATTTTTTAAATGTGGTTTTCGAGTTAACAAACTGTGTTACATAAAGTTTCTCAACAGATTATCAAAACTTATTGCCACAAACTATCATACTTTATTGCAAAATTTGATCGTTTTGCTTGAAATTATTCTATACGTGACTGCAAGAATATGACGATCTCCATTTTCTAGTTTGATAATGAAAACTTTGTGGTTTATTGTAAAAATTGTTGAAGTGTCAATAAATTGAAACAATACACATAATAACAATTGTATTTTATTTGTCACTGCCAATATATTTTTTAACAGGAAATAATTCTGTATAAATTCTAAAGGGTTTTCCAATAAGGATTTGACAACTTTTTTTCAAAATAAAATGCAGACCATTTGAGATATTTCAAAAACTTTATTATCGGGTTGAAGTACAATCAAAACATTTATGAATGGAACTCGACTTCGTTCATATGGTAACAACGGGCACGTTTGCAGCGGTCGATTCGTTGGATCCAATTTTCGATGACTCGGCCACACAATTCGGCCGAAACGGCTGCTATTTCGCGTTCAATGTTGGCTCTGAGCTCCTCCAACGTTGTCGGCTTGTTGGCATAGACCAATGACTTGACGTAGCCCCAAAGAAAAAAGTCTAGAGGCGTTAAATCGCACGAACGAGGCGGCCAATCGACTGGTACATTTCTTGAGATAACACGCTCATCAAACTCTTCAATAAATCGATTGTAACGTGTGCTGTGTGGCTTGTGGCACCACATGTGGTCCAAATCCATATCTTCCAATTCGGGCCAAAAATAATCGGTAATCATGGCCCGATAACGATTACCAGTCACAGTAACGTGACGATCATTATCGTCGACGAAAAAATATGGCCCTATGACGCCGCTGGCATGCAAACCGCACCTAACAGTTATTTTTTGTGGATGAAGTGGTGTTTCATGAAGCACATGTAGATTTTCACCCGACCAATAACGCATATTTTGCTTATTGGCGAACCCATTGAGCCAAAAATGAGCTTCGTCACTGAAAATGATTTTGCGATGAAATTGATCATCTTGGCGCATCTTTTCCAGAGCCCAATCGGAAAACGCACGTCGCTTCAAATGGTCCATCGGCTTCAATTCTTGAGTCAGCTTGATCTTGTATGGGTGTAAACCAAGATCCTTACGCAAAATTCGCCATAAAGTGGTCTGGGCGATGATCATCTCTTGAGAACACCATGGAATTGACTGATTTGGATCATTTGCTATGGACGTTTCAACGGCAGCGATATTTTCGATACTTCGACCAACCCGTTGTCTCACTGGCACGGCAACATCACACAACGAATATGTAGACTCAAATTTTTGCACCAAACTTGTTACTG